>JARYGA010060379.1:0-46634 GCA_030545235.1 Helianthus tuberosus | reverse complement strand
GTTTTATATCAAAAAGGGCAAAATAGTCAACTTTTAAGCATAATCGGGAAACATGCAATTTAATCGGCTAAGCATAGACTCAATCAACAAAAATTCCAGAAAGTTTAACCAAAATAAAAATGGTCAAAAATACTTTCCAATACAGATCTCGAACATGCATGTACGAATCCGAATCGATAGTCTACGAAATAGTCGTTTTATAGGACTTTCGGTTCCGATTCGTATCTATAGTAAAGATTGTCGAGTTGATGATGATAAAATACATTCTTATATTCATAATAAAGCTATCTATGAAGATCAAACAGATTGCATGTCATTTATTTTACCATTTAAGCTATTTTTCTCAAAAATCACTTCTGTTGACTTTTTAGAATCACGTTGACTCGACAATTAGCATGCATGTAGTGGGATTCAGATAACACCCTTTAGAGGGTTTGTTTCCCACATAAATACCAACATATATCAGGTTTCAATTCGAGAAATGACTGATTGAAACTTGTTTAATCAGAAAGTCAAAGCTTATGAACAAACAGTTTGACTTTTAGCAATAATCAAAGCAAGAACGGATTGGAGATCGAATTAGAAGCCTTACCAAGGTCCTATTGATGTTAAGCTAACACTAGAAATCGGCCTTGATGTCCAGAAATGCTTCAGAGATGCTTGAGAGCTTTTGCAAGTTTGGAAGTTCTTGTTCACAACACAAGTGTTTAGTAAAATGAGCTTTGGATCAGATTTAAAGCTGAATTGTTGGTGTTTGCAAGGGGTTACTGTGGCCTAGGCATGCATGCAATGTTATTCGATCTTTTGGAGGTGAAAACAGCTGTTACCCACTTAATTTCGGACCCAAATCGCTGCTGTTCGCGGATTCTGCACCTGGGTTTATTGGCAGCTCCAAAGTTTGCCCATTTGTTGCAGTTTTGGTCCCTGTACTTTGGTTGCGATGATTGGCCATGAATCTTGACTCGTAAACCCCCGAATCTGGTTTTTAAGAACCCTTGGACATTACCAACATGGTAATGTCCTCGTTTAACTTTGCGCTCGCCCGAAAAGCCATAAAATTTGACGTTGACGCTTTTAACCCCTCAAGTACGGTTTTGGCCATAACTTTTCTCATGTGATAACGAAACTTCATGAAATTTTTACCACATATTCTAGTGGGTATATTTTAGCTTTAAAAAGCTTCGGGTCTGCCAAAAGATCACTCAGAGGTATAAATTCTACATGTTGACACTTTAAGCCCCTATAGTTACGGTTTTGGCCATAACTTTCTCATACGATAACGAAACTTCATGAAATTTTTACCACATATTCTAGTGAGTATGTTTTAGCTTTACAAAGCTTCGGGTCTGCCAAAAGTTCACTCAGAGGTATAAATTAAACATGTTGACACTTTTGGCCCCTATAGTTTGCAATACTTCACTTTTGTGCAATTTCCGCGTCGTATGATCATGAACCATCCGTTTAAGGTTATAAACATTATGTAGGGTTATCATAGAGCCTATTTTCCATTGTTGACACTTTGGACCCTTACGTTCCATAGTTTTCACTGTTTGTCACTTTTAGTCCTCCTAAAGTATGTTTTCACATACCGGAACCTTATGACACGTGTCAAGACATTATTGGACGAAATTTTTCGAGGTGTTACATCCTCACCCCCTTAAAAGAAATCTCGACCCCGAGATTTATTCAAACAAATGGGGATATTTTTCTTTCATCGTGGATTCCACTTCCCACGTGTATTCGGGACCTCTACGGGCATCCCACTTGACCTTAACAATAGGCACGTGCTTCCTTCGAAGCTTCTTTACCTGTCGATCTTCAATTGATAATGGCTTTTCCACAAATTTTAAGCTTGCGTCTATTTGCACATCTGTATGTGGCATGACATGTGGTTCGTCAGCGGAACACTTCTTTAGATTGCAGATGTGGAACACATTGTGAATTCCACTGAGCTCTTCTGGTAAGTTCAACTTATAGGCAACTGACCCGACACGTTCGATAACCTCGAAAGGTCCTATGTATCTCGGGCTTAGTTTGCCTTTCTTCCCAAATCGCATCACTCCTTTCCAGGGCGACACTTTAAGTAGGACTTTTTCACCCACTTCGAAGTGAAAATCCTTACGACTTGGATCCGCATAACTTTTCTGCCTATCTCTGGCAGCTTTCAAACGATCGCGAATCTGGACGATCTTATCCGTTGTCTCAAAAACAATTTCTGGTCCTGACAGTTGGACCTCTCCAACTTCCGCCCAACAAATGGGTGATCTACACTTTCTACCGTATAAGGCCTCAAAAGGCGCAGCTTTTATGCTGGTGTGGTAGCTATTGTTGTAGGAGAATTCAATTAGTGGTAGGTTCTTGTCCCAAACTACCACCTAAGTCTATTGCACATGCGCGTAGCATGTCTTCCAGCGTTTGAATAGTACGCTCGCTCTGACCGTCAGTCTGTGGATGATAGGCCGTACTAAAATTCAAACGTGTGCCCAAAGCTTGTTGGAAGCTCTTCCAAAAATGTGACGTGTATCTAGTATCTCTATCCGAGATAATAGACACAGGTATACCGTGCAAAGCTACAATCTTATCAACGTATAATTGGGCTAACATATCGGAGCTATAAGTCTCCTTGATGGGTAGGAAGTGTGCTGACTTCGTCAGTCTATCAACTATGACCCATATTGTATCATTTCCTTTTCTCGTCTTTGGTAACTTGGTGATGAAATCCATCGTCACCATTTCCCATTTCCATGTGGGAATTTCAGGTTGTTGTAACAAACCTGACGGCTTCTGGTGCTCAGCTTTGACTTGCGCACAAAGTCAAACATTTAGACACATACGCAGCTACGGACTTTTTCAACCCAATCCACCAGTAGTTTGCTTTCAAATCCTGGTACATCTTGTCTGCTCCAGGATGAACAGAATATTTGGAACTGTGGGCTTCCTGGAGGATAACATCCCGAAGTCCTCCAAAAATTGGAACCCATATTCTTCCATTTAGTCTAAGCATTCCGTCCTTGTCATGGGATAACTGTTCTTCAGTTACTCCCAGTTTTTCTTCAGGATAATTCGCTTCCAGCACAGCTTCCTTCTGTGCAGCTAATATCCTTTTGTTCAAATCATTCTTGATTTCAATGCGCTTAGCATTGATTCTTATAGGCTTAATCCTTTCTTTTCTACTCAAGGCGTCAGCAACTACATTTTGCCTTGCCTGGATGGTACTTTATTTCACAATCATAATCATTCAGAGTTTCCATCCATCGCCTTTGTCGCATGTTTAAGTCCTTCTGATTAAACAAATGTTGAAGGCTCTTGTGATCTGAATAGATCACACACTTGGTTCCATACAGGTAATGCCTCCATAGCTTCAATGCAAATACAACAGCACCCAATTCCAAGTCATGGGTGGTGTAGTTCTTCTCGTGTATCTTTAGTTGTCGTGAAGCGTAGGAAATGACCTTGCCTCTTGCATGAGTACACAGCCCATACCAGTGTGTGATGCATCACAGTACACCACAAATTCTTCCATACCATCGGGCAGTGTTAGCACTGGAGCATTACTTAACTTTTTCTTCAGAACGTCGAAGGATTCCTGCTGCTTAGAGCCCCAATCAAATTTAACCTTCTTGCGTGTCAATGCAGTAAGGGGCGCAGCAATCCTTGAAAAGTTTTCAATGAATCGCCTATAGTATCCTGCTAATCCCAGGAAGCTACGATTTTCAGTAGGCGTCTTTGGCTCTTGCCAATTCATCACATGCTTCTACTTTGGCGGGATCCACTTGGATACCACGCTCGCTCACTACATGTCCAAGGAATTGGACTTCTCGAAGCCAAAACTCGCACTTCGAGAATTTGGCGTAGAGTTTCTCTTGGTGTAGGAGTTTGAGAATACATCGAAGGTGTTTCTCGTGGTCAGCCTTGTTCTTTGAGTAGATAAGGATGTCGTCAATAAAGACTATAACGAATTTATCTAGATAAGGCTTGCAGACGCGGTTCATGAGATCCATAAACGCGGCTGGTGCGTTGGTGAGCCAAAAGGCATCACTAGGAACTCGTAATGTTCCATAACGAGTCCTAAACGCTGTTTTGTGTACATCATCATCCTTGACCTTCAACTGATGATATCCTGACCTCAAGTCGATCTTTGAAAAGTAGCTTGCCCCTTGTAACTGGTCGAACAGATCGTCGATCCTGGGTAACGGATATCTATTCTTGATAGTGACCTTGTTAAGCTCACGATAATCGATGCACAGACGCATCGACCCATCCTTCTTTTTAACGAACAAGATTGGCGCTCCCCAAGGAGATGAGCTAGGTCTAATAAAACCTTTAGCTAATAGATCATCCAACTGCGTCCTCAACTCCTTCATCTCCGTTGGTGCCAATCTATATGGTGCTCTCGCCACTGGTGCTGCAACCCGGAATAATGTCGATTCGGAATTCTACTTGCCTATCTGGTGGTAAACCAGGTAGTTCTTCAGGGAAAACTTCTGGGTATTCCGATATGACAGGGATGTCTTCGATCTTCGGCTTAGGCTCATCAATAGTAACTTGCGCCATATAAATGACACAACCCTTTTGCATGCATCTGGATGCCTTGAGCATGGACACTTGCTCGGGCAATCCATGCTGGGTATCTCCTTGGATAGTGAGTGACTCACCAGACGGAGTTTTCACTACCACTTGCTTTCTATTGCACAGAATCTGGGCTTGGTTACTCGACAACCAATCCATGCCTATCACTATGTCGAATCCAGCTAGCTTAAAGGGAAGCAAGGATAACGGGAAAGAATGATTCCTAATGGATATAACACATCCATCTAGAACAGTCGAGGCGGTTTCTATGGTTCCATCGGCTAATTCCACCTCATATTTCACACTTAAGGTTTTAACAGGAAGGTTCAACAGTTTACAAAACTTATCATCTACAAACGACTTATCGGCTCCTGAATCAAACAAGACTCTAGCAAAAACATCATTTACAAGAAACGTACCGGTAATGACGTTGTCGTCAAGGATTGCTTCCTTAGCGTCCATTCTGAAGACTCTCGCATTAGTCTTCTTCCCATCATCTGCTTTCTTCGCATTCTTTGGGCAGTTGGGCCGAATATGCCCTTTCTCGTTGCAACCGAAACAAGTTGCATCCTTCATTTTCTTGCAATCCACAGCTCTATGATCTGTGGACTTGCAGATCCCACAACGTTTCTCGAAAGACTGGGACTTAGACTCCTGCCTGCATCTCCCAAAATGATGCCTCTTACAACCTTGCATCTGGGTTTCTCACCCGACTGATCCCTTTCTTGAACCCCGACCCTTTCCTATGGTCGTTGTTTCCCTTGTGTCGTTTCTCAGATCTTCGTGAGGTGTCATCCTCACGTTTCCTTTTGTTTTCCCTCCGAGCTCTTCATAGCTCTTAGTCTGACGACATCTTGAGTGAGGGAGAGGGATAGATCAGCTACTGATCTAAATGTAGTAGGCCTTGAAGCCTTGACGCTTGCCTTTATCTCCGGTGCCAGACCCCCAATAAATCGAGCAATCCTACGCGGCTCCGGGGTCACCAGATAAGGCACTACCGGGATAAGGTGTTGAACGTAGTAAGATACGCTTGACAATCGAGATTCTTCATAACTAGAGACACAAAATCCGATTCAATTCTCTCGACCTCATGCTGCGGACAGAAATTCTCCTTGGTCAGTGCTACAAACTGATCCCAAGTCATGCTATACAGAGCGGTCTTTCCAGTAGCTTGTAGAAGCGACTTCCACCATGCTAACGCGTCTCCCTTGAACGACTGGGACGCGTACTTCACAACATCCCTATCAGCACACCCGCTGATATCGACCACAGTATCCATCTCATCAATCCACGTCATACAATCGACGGCTCCCTTTTCCCCAGTGAAATCTCTGGGCTTGCAAGATACGAAGTATTTGTACGTACAGGACCTGCTGTGCGTATTATGGTTCATCTTAACTTCTTGCTTTGGGATGCTGCTGTGGTTGGAGGAGTGATTATCATCCTCAGCTTTCTTCGGCTCACTCTTTTTAGAAGGTGGCTTACTATGAGCCTCAGAATGAGTCTTGGGCTTTGCGTGCGGTTCTGTTCGGGTCCTACTCCGAGTACCACTAGATTCCCTGAATTGCCTGTCCATAGCTTTGGCAACAGCGTTATCTATCAGTGCTTGCAACTCTGCACCGGTGACGTGAATCTTTGCATTATCTGAGTGTTCCCCAGAATGACTGTTGGTCTCCTCCGATTTGGCCATTGTAGCTTTAAGCTACCATAAAGGACAAGGTCTATTTAGAACCTAACAGTATTATCGTTCTAGACGATTTATTAACCATGGTATCAAGAACCTTAGCAGTTAATAAATTTCATTCAGGCTCTTATTAGCAATCAAGGAATGAAAATATATATATCGGCACCATAGGCCCAGTCACAACGGACAATTACTAAATTATAAATTTAGATTTTTATAGGATTATAAATTGTATAATTAAACAAATAACCCTTTACTAGGCAGGGAGTCATAAACTACAACTGCCACTATATAACATAGTTATAACCCGTAGGTATCAAGTCATAAACAGACTTGTGTACAGATATAATCTGTAGATAATTTATTAAAAAGGGTGGCTTGTGTGATTCTACAGATCACGCTTAGCCCGGAATGTTAACATGTTTTCAGATGTTAACAGGGAGTTGAATCTTTTCAACCAGGTTTTACCGTCACGGCCAGGCCTGTTAATAAGGCATTCAAGCTAGGTTATACCTTACTAAGATTCTTATAAAATGGCAAATCAAATAAAAATTTATATTTTCCATTATTTAAATATTAAATTCATGTACATAAATAAAATGAGAAATTCAAATTAACCATTTCAAATTTCAAATAAAGTACTAGTACATCTTTGCCCTAACGGGACTTTAATTCAAATAACATGAATAACATGCCCGCGCAGGGGCTAAACAACTAACAATCAACGACAAATGAAATAAAACAAACCCACGCAGGGGTTAACAGGACGACATACCCTCGCAGGGGTAGAATAAGGGAAATATACCCACGCAGGGGTAGAGTACGGGAAAAGATGTCCACGCAGGGACATGAGTAATGAGATAACAATCAAAGGATTCAATGATCCTTCTTACTCTTACCCTTGAGTAAGTCAAACACCTTCTTGAACATGCCACTGTTGCGTCGGCGATCAGCTCGCATCTCGTGTTGCAACTCGCGTCGCATGCTGTTAATCCCATGCAGGATTTCTTGAACCTGCGGCGGCGACATCATAGGCGCCGGTGGCGGTGGCTGGTACTGCTGCGGCTGCGGCGGCTGTGGCTGCTGGTAACCCGGAGGGTAACCAAAAGTAGATTGCCCAGCAGCCCAAGTGTCTCCAAATGGACCACTAGGTGGAAGCGAGCTGTAGTTTGCAGCTTGCCAATAAGGGTCTCCTGTGTAATCGTAACCCTGAGGGAAAACCTGCTCGAACGGGTTAAACTGAGCTGCGCTGGCATAAGCCGGAATCGGCTCTCCATAGTTCTGCGGCGGCAGAGGCGGGATCGGTACTGAAGTGACCTCCGATACGGGATGCTGAGACTCCCCCGTCTCGGACTCCTCGGGAAGAGGCGTGTAGCGGCTGCTACCAACATGTGGAGGGGTGCCTATGCGAATCCCTCCGCGCATAGACATGCGGGCATTCCTCCTTGGCCTCTGAGGCGGAGGAGGCAAAACTGGTGGCGGCGGTGGTGACGGAGTGATCACGTCACGCCATAGGGCCTCAGATAGGTCCTGCTGTAGAGGCGGCTGCTGCTGAAGCTGCTGCTGCTGAGAGTGGTGCTGCGAGTGCACCGGCGAACCATGGCGAGACTGGAGCATCGGAGAGTTGTGGCGGCTGGGGGTGTAATACCAATCGTACTGCTTAAATCTCTCCTGAAAGCTGTCCACACCATTGTAGGGTGATCCCCTAAATGGCGACCCATCCGATATCTCGATGGGATGGTTGGGTGTACCTGACGGTGGCAGTGAAGGGTCCGTGTCTTCATCAACTTCCATCTCGTGATCACCAGGAAAGTGGTCCTCCAGTCCTAGTGGGTTATGACCCACTGGCTCATCCACAAAAGCATCAGGGTTATACAGACCCTGGTAAACTGGTGCTGGGTACTAGTGAGGTGACTGATGGAGCGGTATGTAAGATCCATGAGAACCATGGGGCCCATTCTCCGAGTGGGGCCCAAATGATTGGGGTAGTGATGGTGAAGTGCTCATAGACACCGAGCGTCTAGCCGGCTCGGCGAATGATCCCCAAAGATCATTGGCTGCAGTGTGGTGCGTAGCTGACGGAGCTCGTCTGTGTGAGGGTCCTGCCTCATGGTCGTGCGATGTAGCGAATCCTCCTCGACCTCTCATTCGTGGCGGCATAATGATCCTGTCAAAAATTAAACAAGTTGCACAACAAATATATAAGACAAAGCAAATAATGAGATTAAAATAAAATAAACGAAATGTTGAACATTTCCTAAGTTCTTTGTCTAGACTCGAAAATCGAGGAATGTGCAATTGTGTAACTGAGATTAAACACATTAGGATAGTGTTTAATTCACTCAGCGTTGGCTCTGATACCAACCTGTCACACCCCGATTTCCACGTGTCACCGGTGGGCCCGGTGTGGGGTACAGTGACGTAGTTGGCATCGTCATAGACAATCAACACAATATAATAATGCACAGCGGAAGCAGAATAGATACATTTCAACTCTTAAATAAATTGCAATAATAAATATCACAGTAGTTGAAACGGATCCACAGGCGGATCAAATACAAATAAGATAAAATATTGTTCAACAGATATTTGTCGTCCGAGCTTGCGAGACTATAGTGGACGCTCTTAGGAAACAGCCAGCCTATTTTCGTATAGTACCTGCACTTAACCTTTTGGGAAAAATACGTCAGTTTACACTGGTAAATACAAATCGACTGACTCATTTTGAAAATGATTGAAAATTGATTTAAATGCACAAGGCATAAATATTTTTATTAACTTGGGATAATTATATAATATAAACTTGTGAACGATTTACATGCACTCGTATCTTTGGTGGCCCGGGATCTGCTGTCCGGGCTAAGAATTAAATGACACACCACATTAAAGAGTTATGCACGCCGAGTGTACGCCTACACCCCGTGCTCTGGTCGTGGCCATCTCGTAAGATAATGCCAAGGATATCCGGGACACGGTCAACAACCCCCCAAAGCCTGAAGTAAGACAAGACTGTTTAAACGAAGTCGCACAAGCTATTCAAGACTGTACACCCATAAGGAGCAGGACTTGTGCGCCCGATCAAGCGGTATTTTAAATACCGTACCCCAAGCCCGTATAGGGAAAATAAGTCAAAATGTATTTACCTGAGCAAGTATGTAACACAAACGGTAAGTGTGGTAGCTTTTACTGGGCCTCCTAATCTGGAACAAAGGTTTATAATTAACCTATTAGATTCCTAACGGGTCTTTTATTTAAGCCTAAGCTTTGACCGGTTAGTTTTAAGAATGATACGGTTTACGCACGATTAAGCGAAAGACCGGATAGAATGTGATTTAGACCCGGCAAGTTTGAATACTTGTATAATATGGGTATACTAAATACATGCTGGATTTTGAAATAAAAATGATATCGTTTGACCCGTTTCGGTCAATTTACGCAAACTAGTTACGTAAACCGAACCGAACGCAAAAAGGGCGATACGGGTAGACAAATGATTCAAATGCAAGTTCCCTGATATAATATGCTTTAAATATGATATAATATCAGTAAGTTATGTTCTATATTTCCCGGAATAATTTTAAACTCAATTTATGCCTTAGAAGGGCATTTTGGTCTTTTTAAAAGATTATAAAAGAGTCAAATTAGAAATCTGAGTTTTGGGTCAGGTTCATACAGTAAATATACCTTATTTAACATATTATATCAGTAGGGTATGACCCATATATCAAATTTATCATTTAAAATCAAACTATGCACCGTAGGGGTATTTTAGTAAATTCACAAGGGCTAAAAATGCCAAAACTGGAAATCTGAGATCATATACTTATACTTACTGTTATTATATGAAAATATGCTAATTACATCAGTAGGTATAAGTCTTACATGTTTAAAACAAGTATAACGCTTACTATGCGCTTAAAACGCTAAATATGCGATTTAGAGCCGTTTCCGGGTTTATATATGAAAGCTGAGATTTTTATATTTCCAGAAGGCTCAAAATAATTTATTTAACATTTAAAATCAGTAGAAAAAGGTTTCGGGTCAAAAGGATGTGTAAAACTCATTTTTATGGCTTAAACGGTCAAAACCGACATAACCCGAAATAACTAGGCGATCTAGGATCCGTTCAGCCAAAAATTTATTAAAAATCATCAAAATTCCCAGAATATTATAATACATCAGTTGGTAAAAAGTTTTATACCAAAACGTGGCCAGAAATAGGTCATATGCGAAAAGGGCCGTTTATGTAAATTAAGAACATAGTTTTACGCTAATGGCCATAACTCACAATCTGGACCACCAACTGATCCGAAATTTTCGGTGCAAGTTTATATATTAGAAATAAAGATTTCTATCCTTTCACTTTTCCAAAAATCACGTTTTATATCAAAAAGGGCAAAATAGTCAACTTTTAAGCATAATCGGAAACATGCAATTTAATCGGCTAAGCATAGACTCAATCAACAAAAATTCCAGAAAGTTTAACCAAAATAAAAATGGTCAAAAATACTTTCCAATACAGATCTCGAACATGCATGTACGAATCCGAATCGATAGTCTACGAAATAGTCGTTTTATAGGACTTTCGGTTCCGATTCGTATCTATAGTAAAGATTGTCGAGTTGATGATGATAAAATACATTCTTATATTCATAATAAAGCTATCTATGAAGATCAAACAGATTGCATGTCATTTATTTTACCATTTAAGCTATTTTTCTCAAAAATCACTTCTGTTGACTTTTTAGAATCACGTTTGACTCGACAATTAGCATGCATGTAGTGGGATTCAGATAACACCCTTTAGAGGGTTTGTTTCCCACATAAATACCAACATATATCAGGTTTCAATTCGAGAAATGACTGATTGAAACTTGTTTAATCAGAAAGTCAAAGCTTATGAACAAACAGTTTGACTTTTAGCAATAATCAAAGCAAGAACGGATTGGAGATCGAATTAGAAGCTTACCAAGGTCCTATTGATGTTAAGCTAACACTAGAAATCGGCCTTGATGTCCAGAAATGCTTCAGAGATGCTTGAGAGCTTTTGCAAGTTTGGAAGTTCTTGTTCACAACACAAGTGTTTAGTAAAATGAGCTTTGGATCAGATTTAAAGCTGAATTGTTGGTGTTTGCAAGGGGTTACTGTGGCCTAGGCATGCATGCAATGTTATTCGATCTTTTGGGAGGTGAAAACAGCTGTTACCCACTTAATTTCGGACCCAAATCGCTGCTGTTCGCGGATTCTGCACCTGGGTTTATTGGCAGCTCCAAAGTTTGCCCATTTGTTGCAGTTTTGGTCCCTGTACTTTGGTTGCGATGATTTGGCCATGAATCTTGACTCGTAAACCCCCGAATCTGGTTTTTAAGAACCCTTGGACATTTACCAACATGGTAATGTCCTCGTTTAACTTTGCGCTCGCCCGAAAAGCCATAAAATTTGACGTTGACGCTTTTAACCCCTCAAGTACGGTTTTGGCCATAACTTTCTCATGTGATAACGAAACTTCATGAAATTTTTACCACATATTCTAGTGGGTATATTTTAGCTTTAAAAAGCTTCGGGTCTGCCAAAAGATCACTCAGAGGTATAAATTCTACATGTTGACACTTTTAGCCCCTATAGTTACGGTTTTGGCCATAACTTTCTCATACGATAACGAAACTTCATGAAATTTTTACCACATATTCTAGTGAGTATGTTTTAGCTTTACAAAGCTTCGGGTCTGCCAAAAGTTCACTCAGAGGTATAAATTAAACATGTTGACACTTTTGGCCCCTATAGTTTGCAATACTTCACTTTTGTGCAATTTCCGCGTCGTATGATCCATGAACCATCCGTTTAAGGTTATAAACATTATGTAGGGTTATCATAGAGCCTATTTATCCATTGTTGACACTTTGGACCCTTACGTTCCATAGTTTTCACTGTTTGTCACTTTTAGTCCTCCTAAAGTATGTTTTCACATACCGGAACCTTATGACACGTGTCAAGACATTATTGGACGAAATTTTTCGAGGTGTTACATCCTCACCCCCTTAAAAGAAATCTCGACCCCGAGATTTATTCAAACAAATGGGGATATTTTTCTTTCATCGTGGATTCCACTTCCCACGTGTATTCGGGACCTCTACGGGCATCCCACTTGACCTTAACAATAGGCACGTGCTTCCTTCGAAGCTTCTTTACCTGTCGATCTTCAATTGATAATGGCTTTTCCACAAATTTTAAGCTTGCGTCTATTTGCACATCTGTATGTGGCATGACATGTGGTTCGTCAGCGGAACACTTCTTTAGATTGCAGATGTGGAACACATTGTGAATTCCACTGAGCTCTTCTGGTAAGTTCAACTTATAGGCAACTGACCCGACACGTTCGATAACCTCGAAAGGTCCTATGTATCTCGGGCTTAGTTTGCCTTTCTTCCCAAATCGCATCACTCCTTTCCAGGGCGACACTTTAAGTAGGACTTTTTCACCCACTTCGAAGTGAAAATCCTTACGACTTGGATCCGCATAACTTTTCTGCCTATCTCTGGCAGCTTTCAAACGATCGCGAATCTGGACGATCTTATCCGTTGTCTCAAAAACAATTTCTGGTCCTGACAGTTGGACCTCTCCAACTTCCGCCCAACAAATGGGTGATCTACACTTTCTACCGTATAAGGCCTCAAAAGGCGCAGCTTTTATGCTGGTGTGGTAGCTATTGTTGTAGGAGAATTCAATTAGTGGTAGGTTCTTGTCCCAACTACCACCTAAGTCTATTGCACATGCGCGTAGCATGTCTTCCAGCGTTTGAATAGTACGCTCGCTCTGACCGTCAGTCTGTGGATGATAGGCCGTACTAAAATTCAAACGTGTGCCCAAAGCTTGTTGGAAGCTCTTCCAAAAATGTGACGTGTATCTAGTATCTCTATCCGAGATAATAGACACAGGTATACCGTGCAAAGCTACAATCTTATCAACGTATAATTGGGCTAACATATCGGAGCTATAAGTCTCCTTGATGGGTAGGAAGTGTGCTGACTTCGTCAGTCTATCAACTATGACCCATATTGTATCATTTCCTTTTCTCGTCTTTGGTAACTTGGTGATGAAATCCATCGTCACCATTTCCCATTTCCATGTGGGAATTTCAGGTTGTTGTAACAAACCTGACGGCTTCTGGTGCTCAGCTTTGACTTGCGCACAAGTCAAACATTTAGACACATACGCAGCTACGGACTTTTTCAACCCAATCCACCAGTAGTTTGCTTTCAAATCCTGGTACATCTTGTCTGCTCCAGGATGAACAGAATATTTGGAACTGTGGGCTTCCTGGAGGATAACATCCCGAAGTCCTCCAAAAATTGGAACCCATATTCTTCCATTTAGTCTAAGCATTCCGTCCTTGTCATGGGATAACTGTTCTTCAGTTACTCCCAGTTTTTCTTCAGGATAATTCGCTTCCAGCACAGCTTCCTTCTGTGCAGCTAATATCCTTTTGTTCAAATCATTCTTGATTTCAATGCGCTTAGCATTGATTCTTATAGGCTTAATCCTTTCTTTTCTACTCAAGGCGTCAGCAACTACATTTGCCTTGCCTGGATGGTACTTTATTTCACAATCATAATCATTCAGAGTTTCCATCCATCGCCTTTGTCGCATGTTTAAGTCCTTCTGATTAAACAAATGTTGAAGGCTCTTGTGATCTGAATAGATCACACACTTGGTTCCATACAGGTAATGCCTCCATAGCTTCAATGCAAATACAACAGCACCCAATTCCAAGTCATGGGTGGTGTAGTTCTTCTCGTGTATCTTTAGTTGTCGTGAAGCGTAGGAAATGACCTTGCCTCTTTGCATGAGTACACAGCCCATACCAGTGTGTGATGCATCACAGTACACCACAAATTCTTCCATACCATCGGGCAGTGTTAGCACTGGAGCATTACTTAACTTTTTCTTCAGAACGTCGAAGGATTCCTGCTGCTTAGAGCCCCAATCAAATTTAACCTTCTTGCGTGTCAATGCAGTAAGGGGCGCAGCAATCCTTGAAAAGTTTTCAATGAATCGCCTATAGTATCCTGCTAATCCCAGGAAGCTACGAATTTCAGTAGGCGTCTTTGGCTCTTGCCAATTCATCACTGCTTCTACTTTGGCGGGATCCACTTGGATACCACGCTCGCTCACTACATGTCCAAGGAATTGGACTTCTCGAAGCCAAAACTCGCACTTCGAGAATTTGGCGTAGAGTTTCTCTTGGTGTAGGAGTTTGAGAATACATCGAAGGTGTTTCTCGTGGTCAGCCTTGTTCTTTGAGTAGATAAGGATGTCGTCAATAAAGACTATAACGAATTTATCTAGATAAGGCTTGCAGACGCGGTTCATGAGATCCATAAACGCGGCTGGTGCGTTGGTGAGCCCAAAAGGCATCACTAGGAACTCGTAATGTCCATAACGAGTCCTAAACGCTGTTTTGTGTACATCATCATCCTTGACCTTCAACTGATGATATCCTGACCTCAAGTCGATCTTTGAAAAGTAGCTTGCCCCTTGTAACTGGTCGAACAGATCGTCGATCCTGGGTAACGGATATCTATTCTTGATAGTGACCTTGTTAAGCTCACGATAATCGATGCACAGACGCATCGACCCATCCTTCTTTTTAACGAACAAGATTGGCGCTCCCCAAGGAGATGAGCTAGGTCTAATAAAACCTTTAGCTAATAGATCATCCAACTGCGTCCTCAACTCCTTCATCTCCGTTGGTGCCAATCTATATGGTGCTCTCGCCACTGGTGCTGCACCCGGAATAATGTCGATTCGGAATTCTACTTGCCTATCTGGTGGTAAACCAGGTAGTTCTTCAGGGAAAACTTCTGGGTATTCCGATATGACAGGGATGTCTTCGATCTTCGGCTTAGGCTCATCAATAGTAACTTGCGCCATATAAATGACACAACCCTTTTGCATGCATCTGGATGCCTTGAGCATGGACACTTGCTCGGGCAATCCATGCTGGGTATCTCCTTGGATAGTGAGTGACTCACCAGACGGAGTTTTCACTACCACTTGCTTTCTATTGCACAGAATCTGGGCTTGGTTACTCGACAACCAATCCATGCCTATCACTATGTCGAATCCAGCTAGCTTAAAGGGAAGCAAGGATAACGGGAAAGAATGATTCCTAATGGATATAACACATCCATCTAGAACAGTCGAGGCGGTTTCTATGGTTCCATCGGCTAATTCCACCTCATATTTCACACTTAAGGTTTTAACAGGAAGGTTCAACAGTTTACAAAACTTATCATCTACAAACGACTTATCGGCTCCTGAATCAAACAAGACTCTAGCAAAAACATCATTTACAAGAAACGTACCGGTAATGACGTTGTCGTCAAGGATTGCTTCCTTAGCGTCCATTCTGAAGACTCTCGCATTAGTCTTCTTCCCATCATCTGCTTTCTTCGCATTCTTTGGGCAGTTGGGCCGAATATGCCCTTTCTCGTTGCAACCGAAACAAGTTGCATCCTTCATTTTCTTGCAATCCACAGCTCTATGATCTGTGGACTTGCAGATCCCACAACGTTTCTCGAAAGACTGGGACTTAGACTCCTGCCTGCATCTCCCAAAATGATGCCTCTTACAAACCTTGCATCTGGGTTTCTCACCCGACTGATCCCCTTTCTTGAACCCCGACCCTTTCCTATGGTCGTTGTTTCCCTTGTGTCGTTTCTCAGATCTTCGTGAGGTGTCATCCTCACGTTTCCTTTTGTTTTCCTCCGAGCTCTTCATAGCTCTTAGTCTGACGACATCTTGAGTGAGGGAGAGGGATAGATCAGCTACTGATCTAAATGTAGTAGGCCTTGAAGCCTTGACGCTTGCCTTTATCTCCGGTGCCAGACCCCCAATAAATCGAGCAATCCTACGCGGCTCCGGGGTCACCAGATAAGGCACTAACCGGGATAAGGTGTTGAACGTAGTAAGATACGCTTGACAATCGAGATTCTTCATAACTAGAGACACAAAATCCGATTCAATTCTCTCGACCTCATGCTGCGGACAGAAATTCTCCTTGGTCAGTGCTACAAACTGATCCCAAGTCATGCTATACAGAGCGGTCTTTCCAGTAGCTTGTAGAAGCGACTTCCACCATGCTAACGCGTCTCCCTTGAACGACTGGGACGCGTACTTCACAACATCCCTATCAGCACACCCGCTGATATCGACCACAGTATCCATCTCATCAATCCACGTCATACAATCGACGGCTCCCTTTTCCCCAGTGAAATCTCTGGGCTTGCAAGATACGAAGTATTTGTACGTACAGGACCTGCTGTGCGTATTATGGTTCATCTTAACTTCTTGCTTTGGGATGCTGCTGTGGTTGGAGGAGTGATTATCATCCTCAGCTTTCTTCGGCTCACTCTTTTTAGAAGGTGGCTTACTATGAGCCTCAGAATGAGTCTTGGGCTTTGCGTGCGGTTCTGTTCGGGTCCTACTCCGAGTACCACTAGATTCCCTGAATTGCCTGTCCATAGCTTTGGCAACAGCGTTATCTATCAGTGCTTGCAACTCTGCACCGGTGACGTGAATCTTTGCATTATCTGAGTGTTCCCCAGAATGACTGTTGGTCTCCTCCGATTTGGCCATTGTAGCTTTAAGCTACCATAAAGGACAAGGTCTATTTAGAACCTAACAGTATTATCGTTCTAGACGATTTATTAACCATGGTATCAAGAACCTTAGCAGTTAATAAATTTCATTCAGGCTCTTATTAGCAATCAAGGAATGAAAATATATATATCGGCACCATAGGCCCAGTCACAACGGACAATTACTAAATTATAAATTTAGATTTTTATAGGATTATAAATTGTATAATTAAACAAATAACCCTTTACTAGGCAGGGAGTCATAAACTACAACTGCCACTATATAACATAGTTATAACCCGTAGGTATCAAGTCATAAACAGACTTGTGTACAGATATAATCTGTAGATAATTTATTAAAAAGGGTGGCTTGTGTGATTCTACAGATCACGCTTAGCCCGGAATGTTAACATGTTTTCAGATGTTAACAGGGAGTTGAATCTTTTCAACCAGGTTTTACCGTCACGGCCAGGCCTGTTAATAAGGCATTCAAGCTAGGTTATACCTTACTAAGATTCTTATAAAATGGCAAATCAAATAAAAATTTATATTTTCCATTATTTAAATATTAAATTCATGTACATAAATAAAATGAGAAATTCAAATTAACCATTTCAAATTTCAAATAAAGTACTAGTACATCTTTGCCCTAACGGGACTTTAATTCAAATAACATGAATAACATGCCCGCGCAGGGGCTAAACAACTAACAATCAACGACAAATGAAATAAAACAAACCCACGCAGGGGTTAACAGGACGACATACCCTCGCAGGGGTAGAATAAGGGAAATATACCCACGCAGGGGTAGAGTACGGGAAAAGATGTCCACGCAGGGACATGAGTAATGAGATAACAATCAAAGGATTCAATGATCCTTCTTACTCTTACCCTTGAGTAAGTCAAACACCTTCTTGAACATGCCACTGTTGCGTCGGCGATCAGCTCGCATCTCGTGTTGCAACTCGCGTCGCATGCTGTTAATCCCATGCAGGATTTCTTGAACCTGCGGCGGCGACATCATAGGCGCCGGTGGCGGTGGCTGGTACTGCTGCGGCTGCGGCGGCTGTGGCTGCTGGTAACCCGGAGGGTAACCAAAAGTAGATTGCCCAGCAGCCCAAGTGTCTCCAAATGGACCACTAGGTGGAAGCGAGCTGTAGTTTGCAGCTTGCCAATAAGGGTCTCCTGTGTAATCGTAACCCTGAGGGAAAACCTGCTCGAACGGGTTAAACTGAGCTGCGCTGGCATAAGCCGGAATCGGCTCTCCATAGTTCTGCGGCGGCAGAGGCGGGATCGGTACTGAAGTGACCTCCGATACGGGATGCTGAGACTCCCCCGTCTCGGACTCCTCGGGAAGAGGCGTGTAGCGGCTGCTACCAACATGTGGAGGGGTGCCTATGCGAATCCCTCCGCGCATAGACATGCGGGCATTCCTCCTTGGCCTCTGAGGCGGAGGAGGCAAAACTGGTGGCGGCGGTGGTGACGGAGTGATCACGTCACGCCATAGGGCCTCAGATAGGTCCTGCTGTAGAGGCGGCTGCTGCTGAAGCTGCTGCTGCTGAGAGTGGTGCTGCGAGTGCACCGGCGAACCATGGCGAGACTGGAGCATCGGAGAGTTGTGGCGGCTGGGGGTGTAATACCAATCGTACTGCTTAAATCTCTCCTGAAAGCTGTCCACACCATTGTAGGGTGATCCCCTAAATGGCGACCCATCCGATATCTCGATGGGATGGTTGGGTGTACCTGACGGTGGCAGTGAAGGGTCCGTGTCTTCATCAACTTCCATCTCGTGATCACCAGGAAAGTGGTCCTCCAGTCCTAGTGGGTTATGACCCACTGGCTCATCCACAAAAGCATCAGGGTTATACAGACCCTGGTAAACTGGTGCTGGGTACTAGTGAGGTGACTGATGGAGCGGTATGTAAGATCCATGAGAACCATGGGGCCCATTCTCCGAGTGGGGCCCAAATGATTGGGGTAGTGATGGTGAAGTGCTCATAGACACCGAGCGTCTAGCCGGCTCGGCGAATGATCCCCAAAGATCATTGGCTGCAGTGTGGTGCGTAGCTGACGGAGCTCGTCTGTGTGAGGGTCCTGCCTCATGGTCGTGCGATGTAGCGAATCCTCCTCGACCTCTCATTCGTGGCGGCATAATGATCCTGTCAAAAATTAAACAAGTTGCACAACAAATATATAAGACAAAGCAAATAATGAGATTAAAATAAAATAAACGAAATGTTGAACATTTCCTAAGTTCTTTGTCTAGACTCGAAAATCGAGGAATGTGCAATTGTGTAACTGAGATTAAACACATTAGGATAGTGTTTAATTCACTCAGCGTTGGCTCTGATACCAACCTGTCACACCCCGATTTCCACGTGTCACCGGTGGGCCCGGTGTGGGGTACAGTGACGTAGTTGGCATCGTCATAGACAATCAACACAATATAATAATGCACAGCGGAAGCAGAATAGATACATTTCAACTCTTAAATAAATTGCAATAATAAATATCACAGTAGTTGAAACGGATCCACAGGCGGATCAAATACAAATAAGATAAAATATTGTTCAACAGATATTTGTCGTCCGAGCTTGCGAGACTATAGTGGACGCTCTTAGGAAACAGCCAGCCTATTTTCGTATAGTACCTGCACTTAACCTTTTGGGAAAAATACGTCAGTTTACACTGGTAAATACAAATCGACTGACTCATTTTGAAAATGATTGAAAATTGATTTAAATGCACAAGGCATAAATATTTTTATTAACTTGGGATAATTATATAATATAAACTTGTGAACGATTTACATGCACTCGTATCTTTGGTGGCCCGGGATCTGCTGTCCGGGCTAAGAATTAAATGACACACCACATTAAAGAGTTATGCACGCCGAGTGTACGCCTACACCCCGTGCTCTGGTCGTGGCCATCTCGTAAGATAATGCCAAGGATATCCGGGACACGGTCAACAACCCCCCAAAGCCTGAAGTAAGACAAGACTGTTTAAACGAAGTCGCACAAGCTATTCAAGACTGTACACCCATAAGGAGCAGGACTTGTGCGCCCGATCAAGCGGTATTTTAAATACCGTACCCCAAGCCCGTATAGGGAAAATAAGTCAAAATGTATTTACCTGAGCAAGTATGTAACACAAACGGTAAGTGTGGTAGCTTTTACTGGGCCTCCTAATCTGGAACAAAGGTTTATAATTAACCTATTAGATTCCTAACGGGTCTTTTATTTAAGCCTAAGCTTTGACCGGTTAGTTTTAAGAATGATACGGTTTACGCACGATTAAGCGAAAGACCGGATAGAATGTGATTTAGACCCGGCAAGTTTGAATACTTGTATAATATGGGTATACTAAATACATGCTGGATTTTGAAATAAAAATGATATCGTTTGACCCGTTTCGGTCAATTTACGCAAACTAGTTACGTAAACCGAACCGAACGCAAAAAGGGCGATACGGGTAGACAAATGATTCAAATGCAAGTTCCCTGATATAATATGCTTTAAATATGATATAATATCAGTAAGTTATGTTCTATATTTCCCGGAATAATTTTAAACTCAATTTATGCCTTAGAAGGGCATTTTGGTCTTTTTAAAAGATTATAAAAGAGTCAAATTAGAAATCTGAGTTTTGGGTCAGGTTCATACAGTAAATATACCTTATTTAACATATTATATCAGTAGGGTATGACCCATATATCAAATTTATCATTTAAAATCAAACTATGCACCGTAGGGGTATTTTAGTAAATTCACAAGGGCTAAAAATGCCAAAACTGGAAATCTGAGATCATATACTTATACTTACTGTTATTATATGAAAATATGCTAATTACATCAGTAGGTATAAGTCTTACATGTTTAAAACAAGTATAACGCTTACTATGCGCTTAAAACGCTAAATATGCGATTTAGAGCCGTTTCCGGGTTTATATATGAAAGCTGAGATTTTTATATTTCCAGAAGGCTCAAAATAATTTATTTAACATTTAAAATCAGTAGAAAAAGGTTTCGGGTCAAAAGGATGTGTAAAACTCATTTTTATGGCTTAAACGGTCAAAACCGACATAACCCGAAATAACTAGGCGATCTAGGATCCGTTCAGCCAAAAATTTATTAAAAATCATCAAAATTCCCAGAATATTATAATACATCAGTTGGTAAAAAGTTTTATACCAAAACGTGGCCAGAAATAGGTCATATGCGAAAAGGGCCGTTTATGTAAATTAAGAACATAGTTTTACGCTAATGGCCATAACTCACAATCTGGACCACCAACTGATCCGAAATTTTCGGTGCAAGTTTATATATTAGAAATAAAGATTTCTATCCTTTCACTTTTCCAAAAATCACGTTTTATATCAAAAAGGGCAAAATAGTCAACTTTTAAGCATAATCGGAAACATGCAATTTAATCGGCTAAGCATAGACTCAATCAACAAAAATTCCAGAAAGTTTAACCAAAATAAAAATGGTCAAAAATACTTTCCAATACAGATCTCGAACATGCATGTACGAATCCGAATCGATAGTCTACGAAATAGTCGTTTTATAGGACTTTCGGTTCCGATTCGTATCTATAGTAAAGATTGTCGAGTTGATGATGATAAAATACATTCTTATATTCATAATAAAGCTATCTATGAAGATCAAACAGATTGCATGTCATTTATTTTACCATTTAAGCTATTTTTCTCAAAAATCACTTCTGTTGACTTTTTAGAATCACGTTTGACTCGACAATTAGCATGCATGTAGTGGGATTCAGATAACACCCTTTAGAGGGTTTGTTTCCCACATAAATACCAACATATATCAGGTTTCAATTCGAGAAATGACTGATTGAAACTTGTTTAATCAGAAAGTCAAAGCTTATGAACAAACAGTTTGACTTTTAGCAATAATCAAAGCAAGAACGGATTGGAGATCGAATTAGAAGCTTACCAAGGTCCTATTGATGTTAAGCTAACACTAGAAATCGGCCTTGATGTCCAGAAATGCTTCAGAGATGCTTGAGAGCTTTTGCAAGTTTGGAAGTTCTTGTTCACAACACAAGTGTTTAGTAAAATGAGCTTTGGATCAGATTTAAAGCTGAATTGTTGGTGTTTGCAAGGGGTTACTGTGGCCTAGGCATGCATGCAATGTTATTGGATCTTTTGGGAGGTGAAAACAGCTGTTACCCACTTAATTTCGGACCCAAATCGCTGCTGTTCGCGGATTCTGCACCTGGGTTTATTGGCAGCTCCAAAGTTTGCCCATTTGTTGCAGTTTTGGTCCCTGTACTTTGGTTGCGATGATTTGGCCATGAATCTTGACTCGTAAACCCCCGAATCTGGTTTTTAAGAACCCTTGGACATTTACCAACATGGTAATGTCCTCGTTTAACTTTGCGCTCGCCCGAAAAGCCATAAAATTTGACGTTGACGCTTTTAACCCCTCAAGTACGGTTTTGGCCATAACTTTCTCATGTGATAACGAAACTTCATGAAATTTTTACCACATATTCTAGTGGGTATATTTTAGCTTTAAAAAGCTTCGGGTCTGCCAAAAGATCACTCAGAGGAATAAATTCTACATGTTGACACTTTTAGCCCCTATAGTTACGGTTTTGGCCATAACTTTCTCATACGATAACGAAACTTCATGAAATTTTTACCACATATTCTAGTGAGTATGTTTTAGCTTTACAAAGCTTCGGGTCTGCCAAAAGTTCACTCAGAGGTATAAATTAAACATGTTGACACTTTTGGCCCCTATAGTTTGCAATACTTCACTTTTGTGCAATTTCCGCGTCGTATGATCCATGAACCATCCGTTTAAGGTTATAAACATTATGTAGGGTTATCATAGAGCCTATTTATCCATTGTTGACACTTTGGACCCTTACGTTCCATAGTTTTCACTGTTTGTCACTTTTAGTCCTCCTAAAGTATGTTTTCACATACCGGAACCTTATGACACGTGTCAAGACATTATTGGACGAAATTTTTCGAGGTGTTACATCCTCACCCCCTTAAAAGAAATCTCGACCCCGAGATTTATTCAAACAAATGGGGATATTTTTCTTTCATCGTGGATTCCACTTCCCACGTGTATTCGGGACCTCTACGGGCATCCCACTTGACCTTAACAATAGGCACGTGCTTCCTTCGAAGCTTCTTTACCTGTCGATCTTCAATTGATAATGGCTTTTCCACAAATTTTAAGCTTGCGTCTATTTGCACATCTGTATGTGGCATGACATGTGGTTCGTCAGCGGAACACTTCTTTAGATTGCAGATGTGGAACACATTGTGAATTCCACTGAGCTCTTCTGGTAAGTTCAACTTATAGGCAACTGACCCGACACGTTCAATAACCTCGAAAGGTCCTATGTATCTCGGGCTTAGTTTGCCTTTCTTCCCAAATCGCATCACTCCTTTCCAGGGCGACACTTTAAGTAGGACTTTTTCACCCACTTCGAAGTGAAAATCCTTACGACTTGGATCCGCATAACTTTTCTGCCTATCTCTGGCAGCTTTTAAACGATCGCGAATCTGGACGATCTTATCCGTTGTCTCAAAAACAATTTCTGGTCCTGACAGTTGGACCTCTCCAACTTCCGCCCAACAAATGGGTGATCTACACTTTCTACCGTATAAGGCCTCAAAAGGCGCAGCTTTTATGCTGGTGTGGTAGCTATTGTTGTAGGAGAATTCAATTAGTGGTAGGTTCTTGTCCCAACTACCACCTAAGTCTATTGCACATGCGCGTAGCATGTCTTCCAGCGTTTGAATAGTACGCTCGCTCTGACCGTCAGTCTGTGGATGATAGGCCGTACTAAAATTCAAACGTGTGCCCAAAGCTTGTTGGAAGCTCTTCCAAAAATGTGACGTGTATCTAGTATCTCTATCCGAGATAATAGACACAGGTATACCGTGCAAAGCTACAATCTTATCAACGTATAATTGGGCTAACATATCGGAGCTATAAGTCTCCTTGATGGGTAGGAAGTGTGCTGACTTCGTCAGTCTATCAACTATGACCCATATTGTATCATTTCCTTTTCTCGTCTTTGGTAACTTGGTGATGAAATCCATCGTCACCATTTCCCATTTCCATGTGGGAATTTCAGGTTGTTGTAACAAACCTGACGGCTTCTGGTGCTCAGCTTTGACTTGCGCACAAGTCAAACATTTAGACACATACGCAGCTACGGACTTTTTCAACCCAATCCACCAGTAGTTTGCTTTCAAATCCTGGTACATCTTGTCTGCTCCAGGATGAACAGAATATTTGGAACTGTGGGCTTCCTGGAGGATAACATCCCGAAGTCCTCCAAAAATTGGAACCCATATTCTTCCATTTAGTCTAAGCATTCCGTCCTTGTCATGGGATAACTGTTCTTCAGTTACTCCCAGTTTTTCTTCAGGATAATTCGCTTCCAGCACAGCTTCCTTCTGTGCAGCTAATATCCTTTTGTTCAAATCATTCTTGATTTCAATGCGCTTAGCATTGATTCTTATAGGCTTAATCCTTTCTTTTCTACTCAAGGCGTCAGCAACTACATTTGCCTTGCCTGGATGGTACTTTATTTCACAATCATAATCATTCAGAGTTTCCATCCATCGCCTTTGTCGCATGTTTAAGTCCTTCTGATTAAACAAATGTTGAAGGCTCTTGTGATCTGAATAGATCACACACTTGGTTCCATACAGGTAATGCCTCCATAGCTTCAATGCAAATACAACAGCACCCAATTCCAAGTCATGGGTGGTGTAGTTCTTCTCGTGTATCTTTAGTTGTCGTGAAGCGTAGGCAATGACCTTGCCTCTTTGCATGAGTACACAGCCCATACCAGTGTGTGATGCATCACAGTACACCACAAATTCTTCCATACCATCGGGCAGTGTTAGCACTGGAGCATTACTTAACTTTTTCTTCAGAACGTCGAAGGATTCCTGCTGCTTAGAGCCCCAATCAAATTTAACCTTCTTGCGTGTCAATGCAGTAAGGGGCGCAGCAATCCTTGAAAAGTTTTCAATGAATCGCCTATAGTATCCTGCTAATCCCAGGAAGCTACGAATTTCAGTAGGCGTCTTTGGCTCTTGCCAATTCATCACTGCTTCTACTTTGGCGGGATCCACTTGGATACCACGCTCGCTCACTACATGTCCAAGGAATTGGACTTCTCGAAGCCAAAACTCGCACTTCGAGAATTTGGCGTAGAGTTTCTCTTGGTGTAGGAGTTTGAGAATACATCGAAGGTGTTTCTCGTGGTCAGCCTTGTTCTTTGAGTAGATAAGGATGTCGTCAATAAAGACTATAACGAATTTATCTAGATAAGGCTTGCAGACGCGGTTCATGAGATCCATAAACGCGGCTGGTGCGTTGGTGAGCCCAAAAGGCATCACTAGGAACTCGTAATGTCCATAACGAGTCCTAAACGCTGTTTTGTGTACATCATCATCCTTGACCTTCAACTGATGATATCCTGACCTCAAGTCGATCTTTGAAAAGTAGCTTGCCCCTTGTAACTGGTCGAACAGATCGTCGATCCTGGGTAACGGATATCTATTCTTGATAGTGACCTTGTTAAGCTCACGATAATCGATGCACAGACGCATCGACCCATCCTTCTTTTTAACGAACAAGATTGGCGCTCCCCAAGGAGATGAGCTAGGTCTAATAAAACCTTTAGCTAATAGATCATCCAACTGCGTCCTCAACTCCTTCATCTCCGTTGGTGCCAATCTATATGGTGCTCTCGCCACTGGTGCTGCACCCGGAATAATGTCGATTCGGAATTCTACTTGCCTATCTGGTGGTAAACCAGGTAGTTCTTCAGGGAAAACTTCTGGGTATTCCGATATGACAGGGATGTCTTCGATCTTCGGCTTAGGCTCATCAATAGTAACTTGCGCCATATAAATGACACAACCCTTTTGCATGCATCTGGATGCCTTGAGCATGGACACTTGCTCGGGCAATCCATGCTGGGTATCTCCTTGGATAGTGAGTGACTCACCAGACGGAGTTTTCACTACCACTTGCTTTCTATTGCACAGAATCTGGGCTTGGTTACTCGACAACCAATCCATGCCTATCACTATGTCGAATCCAGCTAGCTTAAAGGGAAGCAAGGATAACGGGAAAGAATGATTCCTAATGGATATAACACATCCATCTAGAACAGTCGAGGCGGTTTCTATGGTTCCATCGGCTAATTCCACCTCATATTTCACACTTAAGGTTTTAACAGGAAGGTTCAACAGTTTACAAAACTTATCATCTACAAACGACTTATCGGCTCCTGAATCAAACAAGACTCTAGCAAAAACATCATTTACAAGAAACGTACCGGTAATGACGTTGTCGTCAAGGATTGCTTCCTTAGCGTCCATTCTGAAGACTCTCGCATTAGTCTTCTTCCCAT
The DNA here is from genome assembly GCA_030545235.1 of Helianthus tuberosus. Taxonomy (NCBI): domain Eukaryota; kingdom Viridiplantae; phylum Streptophyta; class Magnoliopsida; order Asterales; family Asteraceae; genus Helianthus; species Helianthus tuberosus. The sequence goes on along the minus strand of JARYGA010060379.1, from coordinate 20,309 downwards.
CATCTGCTTTCTTCGCATTCTTTGGGCAGTTGGGCCGAATATGCCCTTTCTCGTTGCAACCGAAACAAGTTGCATCCTTCATTTTCTTGCAATCCACAGCTCTATGATCTGTGGACTTGCAGATCCCACAACGTTTCTCGAAAGACTGGGACTTAGACTCCTGCCTGCATCTCCCAAAATGATGCCTCTTACAAACCTTGCATCTGGGTTTCTCACCCGACTGATCCCCTTTCTTGAACCCCGACCCTTTCCTATGGTCGTTGTTTCCCTTGTGTCGTTTCTCAGATCTTCGTGAGGTGTCATCCTCACGTTTCCTTTTGTTTTCCTCCGAGCTCTTCATAGCTCTTAGTCTGACGACATCTTGAGTGAGGGAGAGGGATAGATCAGCTACTGATCTAAATGTAGTAGGCCTTGAAGCCTTGACGCTTGCCTTTATCTCCGGTGCCAGACCCCCAATAAATCGAGCAATCCTACGCGGCTCCGGGGTCACCAGATAAGGCACTAACCGGGATAAGGTGTTGAACGTAGTAAGATACGCTTGACAATCGAGATTCTTCATAACTAGAGACACAAAATCCGATTCAATTCTCTCGACCTCATGCTGCGGACAGAAATTCTCCTTGGTCAGTGCTACAAACTGATCCCAAGTCATGCTATACAGAGCGGTCTTTCCAGTAGCTTGTAGAAGCGACTTCCACCATGCTAACGCGTCTCCCTTGAACGACTGGGACGCGTACTTCACAACATCCCTATCAGCACACCCGCTGATATCGACCACAGTATCCATCTCATCAATCCACGTCATACAATCGACGGCTCCCTTTTCCCCAGTGAAATCTCTGGGCTTGCAAGATACGAAGTATTTGTACGTACAGGACCTGCTGTGCGTATTATGGTTCATCTTAACTTCTTGCTTTGGGATGCTGCTGTGGTTGGAGGAGTGATTATCATCCTCAGCTTTCTTCGGCTCACTCTTTTTAGAAGGTGGCTTACTATGAGCCTCAGAATGAGTCTTGGGCTTTGCGTGCGGTTCTGTTCGGGTCCTACTCCGAGTACCACTAGATTCCCTGAATTGCCTGTCCATAGCTTTGGCAACAGCGTTATCTATCAGTGCTTGCAACTCTGCACCGGTGACATGAATCTTTGCATTATCTGAGTGTTCCCCAGAATGACTGTTGGTCTCCTCCGATTTGGCCATTGTAGCTTTAAGCTACCATAAAGGACAAGGTCTATTTAGAACCTAACAGTATTATCGTTCTAGACGATTTATTAACCATGGTATCAAGAACCTTAGCAGTTAATAAATTTCATTCAGGCTCTTATTAGCAATCAAGGAATGAAAATATATATATCGGCACCATAGGCCCAGTCACAACGGACAATTACTAAATTATAAATTTAGATTTTTATAGGATTATAAATTGTATAATTAAACAAATAACCCTTTACTAGGCAGGGAGTCATAAACTACAACTGCCACTATATAACATAGTTATAACCCGTAGGTATCAAGTCATAAACAGACTTGTGTACAGATATAATCTGTAGATAATTTATTAAAAAGGGTGGCTTGTGTGATTCTACAGATCACGCTTAGCCCGGAATGTTAACATGTTTTCAGATGTTAACAGGGAGTTGAATCTTTTCAACCAGGTTTTACCGTCACGGCCAGGCCTGTTAATAAGGCATTCAAGCTAGGTTATACCTTACTAAGATTCTTATAAAATGGCAAATCAAATAAAAATTTATATTTTCCATTATTTAAATATTAAATTCATGTACATAAATAAAATGAGAAATTCAAATTAACCATTTCAAATTTCAAATAAAGTACTAGTACATCTTTGCCCTAACGGGACTTTAATTCAAATAACATGAATAACATGCCCGCGCAGGGGCTAAACAACTAACAATCAACGACAAATGAAATAAAACAAACCCACGCAGGGGTTAACAGGACGACATACCCTCGCAGGGGTAGAATAAGGGAAATATACCCACGCAGGGGTAGAGTACGGGAAAAGATGTCCACGCAGGGACATGAGTAATGAGATAACAATCAAAGGATTCAATGATCCTTCTTACTCTTACCCTTGAGTAAGTCAAACACCTTCTTGAACATGCCACTGTTGCGTCGGCGATCAGCTCGCATCTCGTGTTGCAACTCGCGTCGCATGCTGTTAATCCCATGCAGGATTTCTTGAACCTGCGGCGGCGACATCATAGGCGCCGGTGGCGGTGGCTGGTACTGCTGCGGCTGCGGCGGCTGTGGCTGCTGGTAACCCGGAGGGTAACCAAAAGTAGATTGCCCAGCAGCCCAAGTGTCTCCAAATGGACCACTAGGTGGAAGCGAGCTGTAGTTTGCAGCTTGCCAATAAGGGTCTCCTGTGTAATCGTAACCCTGAGGGAAAACCTGCTCGAACGGGTTAAACTGAGCTGCGCTGGCATAAGCCGGAATCGGCTCTCCATAGTTCTGCGGCGGCAGAGGCGGGATCGGTACTGAAGTGACCTCCGATACGGGATGCTGAGACTCCCCCGTCTCGGACTCCTCGGGAAGAGGCGTGTAGCGGCTGCTACCAACATGTGGAGGGGTGCCTATGCGAATCCCTCCGCGCATAGACATGCGGGCATTCCTCCTTGGCCTCTGAGGCGGAGGAGGCAAAACTGGTGGCGGCGGTGGTGACGGAGTGATCACGTCACGCCATAGGGCCTCAGATAGGTCCTGCTGTAGAGGCGGCTGCTGCTGAAGCTGCTGCTGCTGAGAGTGGTGCTGCGAGTGCACCGGCGAACCATGGCGAGACTGGAGCATCGGAGAGTTGTGGCGGCTGGGGGTGTAATACCAATCGTACTGCTTAAATCTCTCCTGAAAGCTGTCCACACCATTGTAGGGTGATCCCCTAAATGGCGACCCATCCGATATCTCGATGGGATGGTTGGGTGTACCTGACGGTGGCAGTGAAGGGTCCGTGTCTTCATCAACTTCCATCTCGTGATCACCAGGAAAGTGGTCCTCCAGTCCTAGTGGGTTATGACCCACTGGCTCATCCACAAAAGCATCAGGGTTATACAGACCCTGGTAAACTGGTGCTGGGTACTGGTGAGGTGACTGATGGAGCGGTATGTAAGATCCATGAGAACCATGGGGCCCATTCTCCGAGTGGGGCCCAAATGATTGGGGTAGTGATGGTGAAGTGCTCATAGACACCGAGCGTCTAGCCGGCTCGGCGAATGATCCCCAAAGATCATTGGCTGCAGTGTGGTGCGTAGCTGACGGAGCTCGTCTGTGTGAGGGTCCTGCCTCATGGTCGTGCGATGTAGCGAATCCTCCTCGACCTCTCATTCGTGGCGGCATAATGATCCTGTCAAAAATTAAACAAGTTGCACAACAAATATATAAGACAAAGCAAATAATGAGATTAAAATAAAATAAACGAAATGTTGAACATTTCCTAAGTTCTTTGTCTAGACTCGAAAATCGAGGAATGTGCAATTGTGTAACTGAGATTAAACACATTAGGATAGTGTTTAATTCACTCAGCGTTGGCTCTGATACCAACCTGTCACACCCCGATTTCCACGTGTCACCGGTGGGCCCGGTGTGGGGTACAGTGACGTAGTTGGCATCGTCATAGACAATCAACACAATATAATAATGCACAGCGGAAGCAGAATAGATACATTTCAACTCTTAAATAAATTGCAATAATAAATATCACAGTAGTTGAAACGGATCCACAGGCGGATCAAATACAAATAAGATAAAATATTGTTCAACAGATATTTGTCGTCCGAGCTTGCGAGACTATAGTGGACGCTCTTAGGAAACAGCCAGCCTATTTTCGTATAGTACCTGCACTTAACCTTTTGGGAAAAATACGTCAGTTTACACTGGTAAATACAAATCGACTGACTCATTTTGAAAATGATTGAAAATTGATTTAAATGCACAAGGCATAAATATTTTTATTAACTTGGGATAATTATATAATATAAACTTGTGAACGATTTACATGCACTCGTATCTTTGGTGGCCCGGGATCTGCTGTCCGGGCTAAGAATTAAATGACACACCACATTAAAGAGTTATGCACGCCGAGTGTACGCCTACACCCCGTGCTCTGGTCGTGGCCATCTCGTAAGATAATGCCAAGGATATCCGGGACACGGTCAACAACCCCCCAAAGCCTGAAGTAAGACAAGACTGTTTAAACGAAGTCGCACAAGCTATTCAAGACTGTACACCCATAAGGAGCAGGACTTGTGCTCCCGATCAAGCGGTATTTTAAATACCGTACCCCAAGCCCGTATAGGGAAAATAAGTCAAAATGTATTTACCTGAGCAAGTATGTAACACAAACGGTAAGTGTGGTAGCTTTTACTGGGCCTCCTAATCTGGAACAAAGGTTTATAATTAACCTATTAGATTCCTAACGGGTCTTTTATTTAAGCCTAAGCTTTGACCGGTTAGTTTTAAGAATGATACGGTTTACGCACGATTAAGCGAAAGACCGGATAGAATGTGATTTAGACCCGGCAAGTTTGAATACTTGTATAATATGGGTATACTAAATACATGCTGGATTTTGAAATAAAAATGATATCGTTTGACCCGTTTCGGTCAATTTACGCAAACTAGTTACGTAAACCGAACCGAACGCAAAAAGGGCGATACGGGTAGACAAATGATTCAAATGCAAGTTCCCTGATATAATATGCTTTAAATATGATATAATATCAGTAAGTTATGTTCTATATTGCCCGGAATAATTTTAAACTCAATTTATGCCTTAGAAGGGCATTTTGGTCTTTTTAAAAGATTATAAAAGAGTCAAATTAGAAATCTGAGTTTCGGGTCAGGTTCATACAGTAAATATACCTCATTTAACATATTATATCAGTAGGGTATGACCCATATATCAAATTTATCATTTAAAATCAAACTATGCACCGTAGGGGTATTTTAGTAAATTCACAAGGGCTAAAAATGCCAAAACTGGAAATCTGAGATCATATACTTATACTTACTGTTATTATATGAAAATATGCTAATTACATCAGTAGGTATAAGTCTTACATGTTTAAAACAAGTATAACGCTTACTATGCGCTTAAAACGCTAAATATGCGATTTAGAGCCGTTTCCGGGTTTATATATGAAAGCTGAGATTTTTATATTTCCAGAAGGCTCAAAATAATTTATTTAACATTTAAAATCAGTAGAAAAAGGTTTCGGGTCAAAAGGATGTGTAAAACTCATTTTTATGGCTTAAACGGTCAAAACCGACATAACCCGAAATAACTAGGCGATCTAGGATCCGTTCAGCCAAAAATTTATTAAAAATCATAAAAATTCCCAGAATATTATAATACATCAGTTGGTAAAAAGTTTTATACCAAAACGTGGCCAGAAATAGGTCATATGCGAAAAGGGCCGTTTATGTAAATTAAGAACATAGTTTTACGCTAATGGCCATAACTCACAATCTGGACCACCAACTGATCCGAAATTTTCGGTGCAAGTTTATATATTAGAAATAAAGATTTCTATCCTTTCACTTTTCCAAAAATCACGTTTTATATCAAAAAGGGCAAAATAGTCAACTTTTAAGCATAATCGGAAACATGCAATTTAATCGGCTAAGCATAGACTCAATCAACAAAAATTCCAGAAAGTTTAACCAAAATAAAAATGGTCAAAAATACTTTCCAATACAGATCTCGATCATGCATGTACGAATCCGAATCGATAGTCTACGAAATAGTCGTTTTATAGGACTTTCGGTTCCGATTCGTATCTATAGTAAAGATTGTCGAGTTGATGATGATAAAATACATTCTTATATTCATAATAAAGCTATCTATGAAGATCAAACAGATTGCATGTCATTTATTTTACCATTTAAGCTATTTTTCTCAAAAATCACTTCTGTTGACTTTTTAGAATCACGTTTGACTCGACAATTAGCATGCATGTAGTGGGATTCAGATAACACCCTTTAGAGGGTTTGTTTCCCACATAAATACCAACATATATCAGGTTTCAATTCGAGAAATGACTGATTGAAACTTGTTTAATCAGAAAGTCAAAGCTTATGAACAAACAGTTTGACTTTTAGCAATAATCAAAGCAAGAACGGATTGGAGATCGAATTAGAAGCTTACCAAGGTCCTATTGATGTTAAGCTAACACTAGAAATCGGCCTTGATGTCCAGAAATGCTTCAGAGATGCTTGAGAGCTTTTGCAAGTTTGGAAGTTCTTGTTCACAACACAAGTGTTTAGTAAAATGAGCTTTGGATCAGATTTAAAGCTGAATTGTTGGTGTTTGCAAGGGGTTACTGTGGCCTAGGCATGCATGCAATGTTATTGGATCTTTTGGGAGGTGAAAACAGCTGTTACCCACTTAATTTCGGACCCAAATCGCTGCTGTTCGCGGATTCTGCACCTGGGTTTATTGGCAGCTCCAAAGTTTGCCCATTTGTTGCAGTTTTGGTCCCTGTACTTTGGTTGCGATGATTTGGCCATGAATCTCGACGTTGACGCTTTTAACCCCTCAAGTACGGTTTTGGCCATAACTTTCTCATGTGATAACGAAACTTCATGAAATTTTTACCACATATTCTAGTGGGTATATTTTAGCTTTACAAAGCTTCGGGTCTGCCAAAAGTTCACTCAGAGGTATAAATTAAACATGTTGACACTTTTGGCCCCTATAGTTTGCAATACTTCACTTTTGTGCAATTTCCGCGTCGTATGATCCATGAACCATCCGTTTAAGGTTATAAACATTATGTAGGGTTATCATAGAGCCTATTTATCCATTGTTGACACTTTGGACCCTTACGTTCCATAGTTTTCACTGTTTGTCACTTTTAGTCCTCCTAAAGTATGTTTTCACATACCGGAACCTTATGACACGTGTCAAGACATTATTGGACGAAATTTTTCGAGGTGTTACATCCTCACCCCCTTAAAAGAAATCTCGACCCCGAGATTTATTCAAACAAATGGGGATATTTTTCTTTCATCGTGGATTCCACTTCCCACGTGTATTCAGGACCTCTACGGGCATCCCACTTGACCTTAACAATAGGCACGTGCTTCCTTCGAAGCTTCTTTACCTGTCGATCTTCAATTGATAACGGCTTTTCCACAAATTTTAAGCTTGCGTCTATTTGCACATCTGTATGTGGCATGACATGTGGTTCGTCAGCGGAACACTTCTTTAGATTGCAGATATGGAACACATTGTGAATTCCACTGAGCTCTTCTGGTAAGTTCAACTTATAGGCAACTGACCCGACACGTTCGATAACCTCGAAAGGTCCTATGTATCTCGGGCTTAGTTTGCCTTTCTTCCCAAATCGCATCACTCCTTTCCAGGGCGACACTTTAAGTAGGACTTTTTCACCCACTTCGAAGTGAAAATCCTTACGACTTGGATCCGCATAACTTTTCTGCCTATCTCTGGCAGCTTTCAAACGATCGCGAATCTGGACGATCTTATCCGTTGTCTCAAAAACAATTTCTGGTCCTGACAGTTGGACCTCTCCAACTTCCGCCCAACAAATGGGTGATCTACACTTTCTACCGTATAAGGCCTCAAAAGGCGCAGCTTTTATGCTGGTGTGGTAGCTATTGTTGTAGGAGAATTCAATTAGTGGTAGGTTCTTGTCCCAATTACCACCTAAGTCTATTGCACATGCGCGTAGCATGTCTTCCAGCGTTTGAATAGTACGCTCGCTCTGATCGTCAGTCTGTGGATGATAGGCCGTACTAAAATTCAAACGTGTGCCCAAAGCTTGTTGGAAGCTCTTCCAAAAATGTGACGTGTATCTAGTATCTCTATCCGAGATAATAGACACAGGTATACCGTGCAAAGCTACAATCTTATCAACGTATAATTGGGCTAACATATCGGAGCTATAAGTCTCCTTGATGGGTAGGAAGTGTGCTGACTTCGTCAGTCTATCAACTATGACCCATATTGTATCATTTCCTTTTCTCGTCTTTGGTAACTTGGTGATGAAATCCATCGTCACCATTTCCCATTTCCATGTGGGAATTTCAGGTTGTTGTAACAAACCTGACGGGTTCTGGTGCTCAGCTTTGACTTGCGCACAAGTCAAACATTTAGACACATACGCAGCTACGGACTTTTTCAACCCAATCCACCAGTAGTTTGCTTTCAAATCCTGGTACATCTTGTCTGCTCCAGGATGAACAGAATATTTGGAACTGTGGGCTTCCTGGAGGATAACATCCCGAAGTCCTCCAAAAATTGGAACCCATATTCTTCCATTTAGTCTAAGCATTCCGTCCTTGTCATGGGATAACTGTCCTTCAGTTACTCCCAGTTTTTCTTCAGGATTATTCGCTTCCAGCACAGCTTCCTTCTGTGCAGCTAATATCCTTTTGTTCAAATCATTCTTGATTTCAATGCGCTTAGCATTGATTCTTATAGGCTTAATCCTTTCTTTTCTGCTCAAGGCGTCAGCAACTACATTTGCCTTGCCTGGATGGTACTTTATTTCACAATCATAATCATTCAGAGTTTCCATCCATCGCCTTTGTCGCATGTTTAAGTCCTTCTGATTAAACAAATGTTGAAGGCTCTTGTGATCTGAATAGATCACACACTTGGTTCCATACAGGTAATGCCTCCATAGCTTCAATGCAAATACAACAGCACCCAATTCCAAGTCATGGGTGGTGTAGTTCTTCTCGTGTATCTTTAGTTGTCGTGAAGCGTAGGCAATGACCTTGCCTCTTTGCATGAGTACACAGCCCATACCAGTGTGTGATGCATCACAGTACACCACAAATTCTTCCATACCATCGGGCAGTGTTAGCACTGGAGCATTACTTAACTTTTTCTTCAGAACGTCGAAGGATTCCTGCTGCTTAGAGCCCCAATCAAATTTAACCTTCTTGCGTGTCAATGCAGTAAGGGGCGCAGCAATCCTTGAAAAGTTTTCAATGAATCGCCTATAGTATCCTGCTAATCCCAGGAAGCTACGAATTTCAGTAGGCGTCTTTGGCTCTTGCCAATTCATCACTGCTTCTACTTTGGCGGGATCCACTTGGATACCACGCTCGCTCACTACATGTCCAAGGAATTGGACTTCTCGAAGCCAAAACTCGCACTTCGAGAATTTGGCGTAGAGTTTCTCTTGGTGTAGGAGTTTGAGAATACATCGAAGGTGTTTCTCGTGGTCAGCCTTGTTCTTTGAGTAGATAAGGATGTCGTCAATAAAGACTATAACGAATTTATCTAGATAAGGCTTGCAGACGCGGTTCATGAGATCCATAAACGCGGCTGGTGCGTTGGTGAGCCCAAAAGGCATCACTAGGAACTCGTAATGTCCATAACGAGTCCTAAACGCTGTCTTGTGTACGTCTTCCTCCTTGACCTTCAACTGATGATATCCTGACCTTAGGTCAATCTTGGAGAAATAGCTTGCTCCTTGCAACTGATCGAACAGATCGTCGATCCTGGGTAACGGATATCTATTCTTGATAGTGACCTTGTTAAGCTCACGATAATCGATGCACAGACGCATCGACCCATCCTTCTTTTTAACGAACAAGATTGGCGCTCCCAAAGGAGATGAGCTAGGTCTAATAAAACCTTTAGCTAATAGATCATCCAACTGCGTCCTCAACTCCTTCATCTCCGTTGGTGCCAATCTGTATGGTGCTCTTGCTACAGGTGCAGCGCCTGGTATGATATCTATCCGAAACTCTACTTGCCTATCTGGTGGCAAACCAGGTAGCTCTTCAGGGAAAACCTCAGGATATTCCGAAATAACAGGAATATCTTCAATCTTCGGCTTCGGCTCACCAATGGTAACTTGTGCCATATAAATGACACATCCTTTCTGCATGCACTTGGATGCCTTGAGCATGGACACTTGCTCAGGCAATCCATGCTGGGTATCTCCTTGAATAGTAAGTGACTCACCAGACGGAGTCTTCACTATCACCTGCTTTCTATTGCACAGAATCTGGGCTTGGTTACTCGACAACCAATCCATGCCTATCACTATGTCGAATCCAGCTAGCTTAAAGGGAAGCAAGGATAACGGGAAAGAATGATTCCTAATGGATATAACACATCCATCTAGAACAGTCGAGGCGGTTTCTATGGTTCCATCGGCTAATTCCACCTCATATTTCACACTTAAGGTTTTAACAGGAAGGTTCAACAGTTTACAAAACTTATCATCTACAAACGACTTATCGGCTCCTGAATCAAACAAGACTCTAGCAAAAACATCATTTACAAGAAACGTACCGGTAATGACGTTGTCGTCAAGGACTGCTTCCTTAGCGTCCATTCTGAAGACTCTCGCATTAGTCTTCTTCCCATCATCTGCTTTCTTCGCATTCTTTGGGCAGTTGGGCCGAATATGCCCTTTCTCGTTGCAACCGAAACAAGTTGCATCCTTCATTTTCTTGCAATCCACAGCTTTATGATCTGTGGACTTGCAGATCCCACAACGTTTCTCGAAAGACTGGGACTTAGACTCCTGCCTGCATCTCCCAAAATGATGCCTCTTACAAACCTTGCATTTGGGTTTCTCACCCGACTGATCCCCTTTCTTGAACCCCGACCCTTTCCTATGGTCGTTGTTTCCCTTGTGTCGTTTCTCAGATCTTCGTGAGGTGTCATCCTCACGTTTCCTTTTGTTTTCCTCCGAGCTCTTCATAGCTCTTAGTCTGACGACATCTTGAGTGAGGGAGAGGGATAGATCAGCTACTGATCTAAATGTAGTAGGCCTTGAAGCCTTGACGCTTGCCTTTATCTCCGGTGCCAGACCCCCAATAAATCGAGCAATCCTACGCGGCTCCGGGGTCACCAGATAAGGCACTAACCGGGATAAGGTGTTGAACGTAGTAAGATACGCTTGACAATCGAGATTCTTCATAACTAGAGACACAAAATCCGATTCAAAATTTGACAGGTTGGCATGACATGATGAACCACATGTCATGCCACATACAGATGTGCAAATAGACGCAAGCTTAAAATTTGTGGAAAAGCCATTATCAATTGAAGATCGACAGGTAAAGAAGCTTCGAAGGAAGCACGTGCCTATTGTTAAGGTCAAGTGGGATGCCCGTAGAGGTCCCGAATACACGTGGGAAGTGGAATCCACGATGAAAGAAAAATATCCCCATTTGTTTGAATAAATCTCGGGGTCGAGATTTCTTTTAAGGGGGTGAGGATGTAACACCTCGAAAAATTTCGTCCAATAATGTCTTGACACGTGTCATAAGGTTCCGGTATGTGAAAACATACTTTAGGAGGACTAAAAGTGACAAACAGTGAAAACTATGGAACGTAAGGGTCCAAAGTGTCAACAATGGATAAATAGGCTCTATGATAACCCTACATAATGTTTATAACCTTAAACGGATGGTTCATGGATCATACGACGCGGAAATTGCACAAAAGTGAAGTATTGCAAACTATAGGGGCCAAAAGTGTCAACATGTTTAATTTATACCTCTGAGTGAACTTTTGGCAGACCCGAAGCTTTGTAAAGCTAAAATATACTCACTAGAATATGTGGTAAAAATTTCATGAAGTTTCGTTATCACATGAGAAAGTTATAGCCAAAACCGTACTTGAGGGGTTAAAAGCGTCAACGTCGAATTTTATGGCTTTTCGGGCGAGCGCAAAGTTAAACGAGGACATTACCATGTTGGTAAATGTCCAAGGGTTCTTAAAAACCAGATTCGGGGGTTTACGAGTCAAGATTCATGGCCAAATCATCGCAACCAAAGTACAGGGACCAAAACTGCAACAAATGGGCAAACTTTGGAGCTGCCAATAAACCCAGGTGCAGAATCCGCGAACAGCAGCGATTTGGGTCCGAAATTAAGTGGGTAACAGCTGTTTTCACCTCCCAAAAGATCCAATAACATTGCATGCATGCCTAGGCTACAGTAACCCCTTGCAAACATCAACAATTCAGCTTTAAATCTGATCCAAAGCTCATTTTACTAAACACTTGTGTTGTGAACAAGAACTTCCAAACTTGCAAAAGCTCTCAAGCATCTCTGAAGCATTTCTGGACATCAAGGCCGATTTCTAGTGTTAGCTTAACATCAATAGGACCTTGGTAAGCTTCTAATTCGATCTCCAATCCGTTCTTGCTTTGATTATTGCTAAAAGTCAAACTGTTTGTTCATAAGCTTTGACTTTCTGATTAAACAAGTTTCAATCAGTCATTTCTCGAATTGAAACCTGATATATGTTGGTATTTATGTGGGAAACAAACCCTCTAAAGGGTGTTATCTGAATCCCACTACATGCATGCTAATTGTCGAGTCAAACGTGATTCTAAAAAGTCAACAGAAGTGATTTTTGAGAAAAATAGCTTAAATGGTAAAATAAATGACATGCAATCTGTTTGATCTTCATAGATAGCTTTATTATGAATATAAGAATGTATTTTATCATCATCAACTCGACAATCTTTACTATAGATACGAATCGGAACCGAAAGTCCTATAAAACGACTATTTCGTAGACTATCGATTCGGATTCGTACATGCATGTTCGAGATCTGTATTGGAAAGTATTTTTGACCATTTTTTTTTTTGGTTAAACTTTCTGGAATTTTTGTTGATTGAGTCTATGCTTAGCCGATTAAATTGCATGTTTCCGATTATGCTTAAAAGTTGACTATTTTGCCCTTTTTGATATAAAACGTGATTTTTGGAAAAGTGAAAGGATAGAAATCTTTATTTCTAATATATAAACTTGCACCGAAAATTTCGGATCAGTTGGTGGTCCAGATTGTGAGTTATGGCCATTAGCGTAAAACTATGTTCTTAATTTACATAAACGGCCCTTTTCGCATATGACCTATTTCTGGCCACGTTTTGGTATAAAACTTTTTACCAACTGATGTATTATAATATTCTGGGAATTTTGATGATTTTTAATAAATTTTTGGCTGAACGGATCCTAGATCGCCTAGTTATTTCGGGTTATGTCGGTTTTGACCGTTTAAGCCATAAAATGAGTTTTACACATCCTTTTGACCCGAAACCTTTTTCTACTGATTTTAAATGTTAAATAAATTATTTTGAGCCTTCTGGAAATATAAAAATCTCAGCTTTCATATATAAACCCGGAAACGGCTCTAAATCGCATATTTAGCGTTTTAAGCGCATAGTAAGCGTTATACTTGTTTTAAACATGTAAGACTTATACCTACTGATGTAATTAGCATATTTTCATATAATAACAGTAAGTATAAGTATATGATCTCAGATTTCCAGTTTTGGCATTTTTAGCCCTTGTGAATTTACTAAAATACCCCTACGGTGCATAGTTTGATTTTAAAAGATAAATTTGATATATGGGTCATACCCCACTGATATAATATGTTAAATGAGGTATATTTACTGTATGAACCTGACCCGAAACTCAGACTTCTAATTTGACTCTTTTATAATCTTTTAAAAAGACCAAAATGCCCTTCTAAGGCATAAATTGAGTTTAAAATTATTCCGGGCAATATAGAACATAACTTACTGATATTATATCATATTTAAAGCATATTATATCAGGGAACTTGCATTTGAATCATTTGTCTACCCGTATCGCCCTTTTTGCGTTCGGTTCGGGTTACGTAACTAGTTTGCGTAAATTGACCGAAACGGGTCAAACGATATCATTTTTATTTCAAAATCCAGAATGTATTTAGTATACCCATATTATACAAGTATTCAAACTTGCCGGGTCTAAATCACATTCTATCCGGTCTTTCGCTTAATCGTGCGTAAACCGTATCATTCTTAAAACTAACCGGTCAAAGCTTAGGCTTAAATAAAAGACCCGTTAGGAATCTAATAGGTTAATTATAAACCTTTGTTCCAGATTAGGAGGCCCAGTAAAAGCTACCACACTTACCGTTTGTGTTACATACTTGCTCAGGTAAATACATTTTGACTTATTTTCCCTATACGGGCTTGGGGTACGGTATTTAAAATACCGCTTGATCGGGCGCACAAGTCCTGCTCCTTATGGGTGTACAGTCTTGAATAGCTTGTGCGACTTCGTTTAAACAGTCTTGTCTTACTTCAGGCTTTGGGGGGTTGTTGACCGTGTCCCGGATATCCTTGGCATTATCTTACGAGATGGCCACGACCAGAGCACGGGGTGTAGGCGTACACTCGGCGTGCATAACTCTTTAATGTGGTGTGTCATTTAATTCTTAGCCCGGACAGCAGATCCCGGGCCACCAAAGATACGAGTGCATGTAAATCGTTCACAAGTTTATATTATATAATTATCCCAAGTTAATAAAAATATTTATGCCTTGTGCATTTAAATCAATTTTCAATCATTTTCAAAATGAGTCAGTCGATTTGTATTTACCAGTGTAAACTGACGTATTTTTCCCAAAAGGTTAAGTGCAGGTACTATACGAAAATAGGCTGGCTGTTTCCTAAGAGCGTCCACTATAGTCTCGCAAGCTCGGACGACAAATATCTGTTGAACAATATTTTATCTTATTTGTATTTGATCCGCCTGTGGATCCGTTTCAACTACTGTGATATTTATTATTGCAATTTATTTAAGAGTTGAAATGTATCTATTCTGCTTCCGCTATGCATTATTATATTGTGTTGATTGTCTATGACGATGCCAACTACGTCACCGTACCCCACACCGGGCCCACCGGTGACACGTGGAAATCGGGGTGTGACAGGTTGGTATCAGAGCTTAAAATTTATTAAACCGGTGAAGCATTTCTGGACATCAAGGCCGATTTCTAGTGTTAGCTTAACATCAATAGGACCTTGGTAAGCTTCTAATTCGATCTCCAATCCGTTCTTGCTTTGATTATTGCTAAAAGTCAAACTGTTTGTTCATAAGCTTTGACTTTCTGATTAAACAAGTTTCAATCAGTCATTTCTCGAATTGAAACCTGATATATGTTGGTATTTATGTGGGAAACAAACCCTCTAAAGGGTGTTATCTGAATCCCACTACATGCATGCTAATTGTCGAGTCAAACGTGATTCTAAAAAGTCAACAGAAGTGATTTTTGAGAAAAATAGCTTAAATGGTAAAATAAATGACATGCAATCTGTTTGATCTTCATAGATAGCTTTATTATGAATATAAGAATGTATTTTATCATCATCAACTCAACAATCTTTACTATAGATACGAATCGGAACCGAAAGTCCTATAAAACGACTATTTCGTAGACTATCGATTCGGATTCGTACATGCATGTTCGAGATCTGTATTGGAAAGTATTTTTGACCATTTTTATTTTGGTTAAACTTTCTGGAATTTTTGTTGATTGAGTCTATGCTTAGCCGATTAAATTGCATGTTTCCGATTATGCTTAAAAGTTGACTATTTTGCCCTTTTTGATATAAAACGTGATTTTTGGAAAAGTGAAAGGATAGAAATCTTTATTTCTAATATATAAACTTGCACCGAAAATTTCGGATCAGTTGGTGGTCCAGATTGTGAGTTATGGCCATTAGCGTAAAACTATGTTCTTAATTTACATAAACGGCCCTTTTCGCATATGACCTATTTCTGGCCACGTTTTGGTATAAAACTTTTTACCAACTGATGTATTATAATATTCTGGGAATTTTGATGATTTTTAATAAATTTTTGGCTGAACGGATCCTAGATCGCCTAGTTATTTCGGGTTATGTCGGTTTTGACCGTTTAAGCCATAAAAATGAGTTTTACACATCCTTTTGACCCGAAACCTTTTTCTACTGATTTTAAATGTTAAATAAATTATTTTGAGCCTTCTGGAAATATAAAAATCTCAGCTTTCATATATAAACCCGGAAACGGCTCTAAATCGCATATTTAGCGTTTTAAGCGCATAGTAAGCGTTATACTTGTTTTAAACATGTAAGACTTATACCTACTGATGTAATTAGCATATTTTCATATAATAACAGTAAGTATAAGTATATGATCTCAGATTTCCAGTTTTGGCATTTTTAGCCCTTGTAAATTTACTAAAATACCCCTACGGTGCATAGTTTGATTTTAAATGATAAATTTGATATATGGGTCATACCCTACTGATATAATATGTTAAATGAGGTATATTTACTGTATGAACCTGACCCGAAACTCAGATTTCTAATTTGACTCTTTTATAATCTTTTAAAAAGACCAAAATGCCCTTCTAAGGCATAAATTGAGTTTAAAATTATTCCGGGCAATATAGAACATAACTTACTGATATTATATCATATTTAAAGCATATTATATCAGGGAACTTGCATTTGAATCATTTGTCTACCCGTATCGCCCTTTTTGCGTTCGGTTCGGTTTACGTAACTAGTTTGCGTAAATTGACCGAAACGGGTCAAACGATATCATTTTTATTTCAAAATCCAGCATGTATTTAGTATACCCATATTATACAAGTATTCAAACTTGCCGGGTCTAAATCACATTCTATCCGGTCTTTCGCTTAATCGTGCGTAAACCGTATCATTCTTAAAACTAACCGGTCAAAGCTTAGGCTTAAATAAAAGACCCGTTAGGAATCTAATAGGTTAATTATAAACCTTTGTTCCAGATTAGGAGGCCCAGTAAAAGCTACCACACTTACCGTTTGTGTTACATACTTGCTCAGGTAAATACATTTTGACTTATTTTCCCTATACGGGCTTGGGGTACGGTATTTAAAATACCGCTTGATCGGGCGCACAAGTCCTGCTCCTTATGGGTGTACAGTCTTGAATAGCTTGTGCGACTTCGTTTAAACAGTCTTGTCTTACTTCAGGCTTTGGGGGGTTGTTGACCGTGTCCCGGATATCCTTGGCATTATCTTACGAGATGGCCACGACCAGAGCACGGGGTGTAGGCGTACACTCGGCGTGTATAACTCTTTAATGTGGTGTGTCATTTAATTCTTAGCCCGGACAGCAGATCCCGGGCCACCAAAGATACGAGTGCATGTAAATCGTTCACAAGTTTATATTATATAATTATCCCAAGTTAATAAAAATATTTATGCCTTGTGCATTTAAATCAATTTTCAATCATTTTCAAAATGAGTCAGTCGATTTGTATTTACCAGTGTAAACTGACGTATTTTTCCCAAAAGGTTAAGTGCAGGTACTATACGAAAATAGGCTGGCTGTTTCCTAAGAGCGTCCACTATAGTCTCGCAAGCTCGGACGACAAATATCTGTTGAACAATATTTTATCTTATTTGTATTTGATCCGCCTGTGGATCCGTTTCAACTACTGTGATATTTATTATTGCAATTTATTTAAGAGTTGAAATGTATCTATTCTGCTTCCGCTGTGCATTATTATATTGTGTTGATTGTCTATGACGATGCCAACTACGTCACTGTACCCCACACCGGGCCCACCGGTGACACGTGGAAATCGGGGTGTGACATACACGTTGCTTGTGCTTGAACCTTGATGCTTCGGGTTCACCGCGGTGTCACTTGGGAGCTTTCCCGTGCTTCCTCTCATTTGAGCCATTTCCTCCGCGAGTTGGCCCACTTGCTTTGCCAATGCCTCATGTGCTTTATCCCGAATCTCGTTTGTCTTCTTAATCTCCTTGATATCCTGGTAAGATTCTTTTATATTGTTTTGAGATTCTTTTTGCATATTCAACAATGCATCCATTTTGGCACTCAAATCATCACCACCGGTTTGATTGTTCGTTGACCCGTGACCATCTTGGTTGTAACCTCTTTGGCGAGTTTGGTGTGAATACCCACCTTGATTTCCCGATTGGAAATTTGGATTCATTTGGTTGGAGGAATTACCATACCTAAAGTTAGGATGGTTCCTCAACCCGGGGTGATAAGTGTTGGAGTTCATGTCATATTGCCTTCGGTCCCCATATACTTGATTCACCTCCACAGTGGCTTGACAATTCTCGGTCCGGTGACCGATGTCTCCGCATTCCTCACATACCGCGTATTTCACCGCATTCACTTCTCTATTCTTCATGCGAGCCAACTCTCGCTCTAACGTTTCAATTCGATCCTTAGAATTCACATCACGATCGGGCCAAGACCTTGAGGTGGGGTGCTTTTTGGCTCGGTCGGCCGACTCTTTCTCTTTTGACCGTTTACTCATTCGCTCCAAAAATTCCCAATCATCATCTTCATGGTTGCTTAGAAGGGTCCCATTGCTCGTTGATTCAAGTCAGTTCCATGTGTTGTCATCTAAACCCCGTACAAAGCACTTAACCAACTCCCACTTCTCGATTTGATGATGTGGGCATCTTCGCATCATTTCTTTAAATCTTGTAAAGGCTTCATACAACGGCTCGCCCGATAATTGGCGAAAAGACCTAATTTCATCACGAGCATCATCGGTCTTCGCCATAGAATAGTATTCATCTAGAAAAGCTTGTTGCATTTTTCCCCATGTGCGGATGCTATTGGCCGGGAGTGTAAGGAACCATTGCTTCGCTTTGTCTTTCAATGAGAACTGGAACAAACGAAGTTTAACCTCCTCTAGTGCAAAATTATGCCCCCCGATAGTGCTGCAAATGGAAGAAAACTCTGTCAAATGTGTGTACGGTTCGTCGTTAGATCTTCCATTAAAATGAGGAAGTATGTTGATGTAATGTGGTTTACAATCAAACATCCTCCTCTCACAAACGATTGGTGAGTCGTTCTCGGTGACAACCGGCCTAAAACGATCATTCACTCCCCGTGGAGGTCGTCGACGACGATGGGGACCGTTAACTTCTTGATCGACCGGTCTTCTATTATCCCGTCTTTCACCTCTTCGATCATCTCTTCGATCCTCTCTTCTATTATCCCTTGGGTTACCACCTCCCACGAAACGAGGAATCCGGTTAGGGTTTGCATTGTTGTTGTTATTATAAAACCCATCATTCCGGTTCCGTTGGTCATTGTTTCGTGGTTGACGGTTGTTCCCATAACCATCATTTCTTCCACCTCCGTAACCGTATTCGTCGTCCCCAACGTAATTGGCATTTTGGTAGCCAAATTCCTCATCATCATACCTTCTAGCGTTGTAGACGTTTCCCCTATTCACGTAGCCCCAATCTTCATCATCGTTATCCCTATCATCATAGTATCCCCCGTCATCCGAATTTTCCATATGAACACTCACATGTTCCGGCGATTGATAACTGGGAACACTATACGGTTCATCATCGGGGATTGCATTCCTCAAGTCATCGATGTTGAAGAATGGGTCTTCATTTGCGGGATTGACATTCCGGTCATCTAGGTTGATGGGTAAAGAGGTTTGTCGATGAAGGTTTTGTTGTTGAGGTGTTCTTTGATTGTGGTTGGGATTTTGGTTTTGGAAAGGTGGTGTGGGTGGTCCGGTATTGTTGTTATTACCACCCGGTCGCTCTGGAGGTATAGGTTGCATATTTGGAGCGGGATTGAAATTGCCTCGGTATTGAAATTGGTTCGGATTTTGATTTTGGTTGAAGTTTTGGTTAGAGTTTTGATTCGCCATTGAATCGGTTTCAATGGATGGTGTATGTTGTGGTGTGTTGGTGGTTTGATTAGAAGCAAGTGTTGCTTCTAACCGGCTTGCTAGATTTCTTCTTGCTACCCTTTCGATTTCCGGTTCGTAGACTAAAGGTGAAGTCCTCCCGGAGTTCTGCGTATGCATGCACTACCTGTAACCTGCACAAGTAACACACCCGCGTAACAAGGAAAAAGACAAAGTGCAAAAAGAAAGCTAAACAATTTAAACAGTTAATCACGCAAATTCAAACAATATCCAAACACAAAGCGCACGCACTCCCCGGCAACGGCGCCAAAATTTGATCGGAGTGTCGCGCTCCGGTCAAAGATAATATTTATAAGCCCTAATTACCCTTAACAAATAGCTAGTGGTAGCAAGGGGTCGAACCACGAAGAGTATGTGGTTTGTGTATGGATTTGACTGAATTATAAAGAATTGTCACAATTATGAAGCTTGCCAGATATTTTTGTATTTTTTTGTTTAGTAGAAAGATGTGAATTTGAACTACTGGAATTGGATTAATTAATTAACAACTACTAATTAACAATTGCAAGAAATTTGGATACTAGAACAATAATAATGAAAAGGAATCACACCCGGTTTCGGTAATTGTTAACCTAGGGTTTCTACAAGTTTTAGTTTCAACTCAAATGCATTCGATTAACGGATTTAGTGTACCGTGACTTAGGTGCTACTAGCTATCAACGTCCCGAAGAACGGAAAAAAAGACACTTTGTAATCAACACAAGTAAATCCTAACAATGATAATGCACAATTACATATCACCATTTCGCAACGTCA
>JARYGA010060378.1:72523-116844 GCA_030545235.1 Helianthus tuberosus | reverse complement strand
CCGGAGCTTCCAGGTTGGTAAGTGTGGAGCAGGTATCGGCATCTTTCTTGAGAAATTCACGAAAGTGATTTCGTCTTACAAGTGGTAAATCAGGGACATTAAGTTGTACTTGATTTTCTACAAGTGGTGTTTGATGTTTGAACTTAAAAATGTTAAATTTTTCAAGTGGTTGAAAGAACAATGTGATGAAACCCCTAATCTACAAATGGTTTTATGAAATCAACAAAACTAATTTTCCGGAAAAATCATTTGATTAAAACAAACTTAAGTGTTTTGAAATCACAATGGGAAAATAGTTTGATGTAAGGGGGAGTTCTGATTGTTTATGCCAAGTGAATGGCGAATTGAAGCGATTCGCATCATGTTGTCATTTTATTTGTACAGATTGTTTTCAAATTTTCCCAGAAAATCAAAATTGAAACATATTTTGATTTTAGGGGGAGTAAAAATTTAAAAAAAAATTAGAAAATTTGAAAATGTCAAAAACATTGAAAAAGCAAAAATGAGTTTTGGTGTGTATAAGAGGAAATGATAGAAAATCAGTAGACTATCACAGCATGCTAAAGAAATGGAAAGATAAAATGTGATAAACGGTCTCACTAAAGATGTGACGATAGGCTCAGCTAGACTAGTAGATTTGCGAAAACGATACAAACATAACGCAAAATGCCTATTTCTAGTGGAAAACTCGGTCGAAAGCATAGTACTTAGTTTTGTCCTTCTTGATTGTGTGCCTACTCAGTAATCGCTGAATGCAAAGTGCATAAAAACTGGTTAAAATTTGTGAACTTTCACAATTTTGCTGAAAAATCACTGTGATTGTGTATTTCTTTTTGCGAAGATTTAAACTTGTTTTATTTCTTTATTTTGTTTAAGCATTGGACATCCTCTGCGTATACGTGAGTATCGAACTGGATGTTATTGCCTAAACGTTCTGCTTTATTTTCTTTGGTGTTTCGTTTAAGCTTTGGATCACCTCTGCGTATACGGGAGTATCGAACTGGTGGTTAAAGCCTAAACAATTTCAACTTGTTTTTATTATTTTATTTTGTTTAAACATTGGACTTTCTCTGCGTATACGAAAGTAACGACCTGATTGTTAATGTTTAAACATTCTGAGTTGTTTTCGCACTAATCACAGTTGATAAAAGTTTAAAAGCATTACTTGAGTTAGTGTATTGCTTGATGAGGGGATATGCTGAGATCGTGGGGTCCATAAGAACTTAGTGCAAAATTAATGTACCTTAACGTATTGGAAATGTAACATCTGTGCTTGTAATCATTGTGAACAGTTCTGTTATCAATAAAACAATGTTATTTGATCCCAATGTTTGTTTGGTTGTGTTTTACATTTTTCATGTTTTGACTTTTATGTAATTTCAAACTCTACATCGCTTTCTAGAGAGTTATACGCAAACTGGTGCGTAAACGTAATCAGTTTAATGCGACAAATACTCCGGAACATCAACATATACTTAACATACCTTAAATAACCTTTACATAACTTAGAAATAAGTTTTAAAGGCTTTGGTATGGCAAAAACAAGTTAATTCGCTTACAGGGACTAAACTTGACAAACTGCGAAAGTATGCCAATTTGAACTGTAACGAACATTCCGGAACATGACCATAAGTTAAACACACCTTAAATATCCTTTACATAGCTTAGAAATAGGCTTTGAGGGGTTCGGTGTGCTAAAATAAACTTTTGGGTCATTCAGGGACTAAAAGTGTCAAAAAGTGCACAAGTTTGCACTTTTGCGCATAACTCACGTTCTGAATACATCCGGACATCCAAAAATTTATGTAAGCACTAAAATATTTTATTTTAGTGTTTGGCATAAGAAAAATCCATTCGTCACGCCATTTGGATCGTTTTTCGCGCTTATGCGCATTCTGTCGTAATTAAGTGAACATCGCGATCGTACGGCCAAACGAACCGACATCCGAGATATTTTTGGGCACATTTTAAGTTCCCTATACTTTAACTTCATTTTAGAGCTTTGAAATGGGGTTAACGGGCCTTAAACGTGTCGGAAATAGCTCTAAACAACTACAGGGACCAAATATGTAAATCTGCCAAACTTGGAGGCTTACGGACCGTAAGCCTTATCCTTACGGTCCGTAAGGGGTCTTCAGACAGCAGAAATTTAGAAACATCGAATCTGGTCCGTTCCACTTGTTGCACATGGTTTTGGGGAATCTATGGGCTGGTAATGTGGGCACATGGTATTACAATACCATGGGTGCAAGTGTATGGCCAAGATTCGATCACGTTTTCCAAGAAACAATCCTAACGGTTAGGGAAATACAATAAATACCCCACCCCCATTTGCTTCAAACTCACTAGAATTTTGATTTGAGAAACTCTAAGTTGAAACCATTGTTTCATACCTGAGTTACTTGGATCGAGATTAGCATTCGGGGACCCTTCGTAAGTATTCTTTCGTTCTTTTCTTTCTTTTATTGCTTTTCGAGTCCGAAAGTCAAACTTTGTTTGACTTTCTGCGTTGACCAGTTATGGTCAATGCGAAGTTCGTTTGAACTTCGCAACGTGATTGTAATCACGATGGTTATAGTCCCTTGGGACTATGCCTACTGATTACCACGTTGTCTAGGGTCGTAAGGGTAAGCGATCTAATAAATCGCTTATACCTTCGAACCCGACCCATTTGGTCGATCATTAGGATCCGACCAAATACCTTAGGTGACCATAGTATATAGGGAATAACCTTCCGAGGTTATACCTTATGGTCACATCGTTTGAGTAGTTGTATGATAGGTAGTTTATATGCCTTAGGTAAATTACCAAAATACCCTTTTCATGCATAATTGGTAATTAAGCATATGTAACCTAAACCTTTGTCACATAACTGATTATGTAACATGTTTAGGCATATAATACTTGTCAAAGGACTAGTTAGGCGGTCCGAGCGCGTTTCACGCGAACGATGCGTTAAAGTAGCATAAGCTACCTAAACGGGTCGTAATGGGTCGTAAGCACTTATGTTAGGTTTCATTTAGTATATAGGCTTTGTTAAACCATATTACATGAGTCTCCATACTCGTTTGGTTTACGAACCCTCATTCTATCCGATCCTCCGATTTAGGTCCGGTTTATTAACATAGTTACCTATATTAGGTGCCGTTTGATTCCGAGATCTCTAGCATTGCTTGGTGGTTATCTTAGGACTACTGAACAATCTCAAGTGAGTACATAGACCCCTCTTTTACTGTTTTCCAAATTGTTTTGGGGTGAAACACATGTGCCTACTTGTTACTTTCATGCTTTCCTGTTTTCACATCATATACCTGCTATGTTTGTTAGTACATTATAGTACCTGGTTTCATTACATTTCATGCTATGTATGCCCATTGTGTGCGTACTTAGTACATCGTTTTACTTTACATTTCTGCTATGTATGTTGACTGATAGCATGCTAGCACATTGATTTACATGACTTTTCTGCTTTGTATGTTAACTTAGCATACTTAGTACATTGTTTTCATATGACATGTATACAATTGCTATAACATTTGGTTTGCACAAACGGGTCTTTATTACGTTCATTAACATTTGCTACGCCGCTCGGTAGTAAGTAGTGGTACCATAGGACTTGACAAATCCCATTCCTGACATCCCGGGTTTGTTTGGATGTAAGGAATGACTGAATCCGAAAACATTTCTTTTGATAACCTTGACTGAAAGGGTTATCCGACTGTCTCAAGGCTTGAATGTATGCGTTAACTTACCACATAAATGTTTGTATCAATGTAACATGCATTCACTATGCAAAACATAACTTTTTGATATATTCAAAATACTTTGTTTTGTACATTACTACATTTGGACTATGTGACAATACTTTATTTACAATACATAACATTTGTTACACATTACTTGACTACTTTTGGACTATCAACTTTTGACATGGTTTATACAAGGACTTTTGACAATTGGTTTAAACATAGACATTATACATTGTTGGTTGGTTTAAGTGACTTAAGTAACGAGATGTGAGTAATATGATACAATCATGGTGGATACGCCGTTGGTACTTCCTATATATAAGTGTTTGTATTATATTACATATCATAGCGTTATTTAAATCATTCATTTTGGACTTATACATTTTACTCAAGTAACATGTTTTCACAAGACTTTGTTTACAATACAGTTTATTTCATACAACTCATTTTACTTGGTTATTCATTTAACCATACATTATTCTTTTATTTATACATATCATTTGATCTTATCGCTTTTAAATGCCTTACAAAACAAAACAATTTACAAGGTTCGTGACTGACATTTACTAAACAACTTTTTCTTAAACTTAAGTCATGAATCCTATTTTCACAAAACCTATGTATCTCACAGGCATTTTTATGCTGACGTACCTATTTTCACATGTGTTTTCAGGAGCTTTTGCGTAGGATGATGATCGTGACACTAGGGCGGACCTGTGCCTTAGAGACTTAAAATGAAGATAGACTTTGTTTAATTATGTTCTAAACTCTTTGATTCCTGTTTAAAACAATGTAACTCTTATGTTGACAAATAAAATACAACTTTGTATGCCATGGTTATGAAACAATTAATTCTGTTACAACACTCCCCGACGTTTTCCGCCACGTTTTGTATGCTATACGTAGTCGGGGTGTGACAGAAGAGTTGGTATCAGAGCCAATGGTTATAGGGAATTAGGTTATTAATAATGCTTTGACCTAGACTATAACTTTTCTAGGACCCTAACACAAGTTATCTTGTGTTTAGATCTTAAAACATGTACATCACCTATCCTTAGGTGATTATCAAAACAAAAACCATTTTTTTCCGAAACAATTTTTGAAAAACAATCATCTGTTTTTGGATGATTTATTACAAGGTTTTGAACCCTCTGTTATATGGTTTTGAACCCTTTTGAGTTTTCAAAATCTCGTCAAGGTTTTGGGTTTTAAATAATGTGAACACGTGCAAACTGGAAGGGTGAATGCCTGTATTCTGGGTTTTCTGTCTAGGCAAGCACTTCGTATATATCTCATCAGACGCGAGACCAGTTGTGCTTACCTGGGAATTCTTGGGATGAGTGTTCACTTATAGGCGAGCATGTCTTCACGATACATTATTTTTGACCCATTTACTTTGATTAGTCACTGTGTGTCGTTTGTTGCTTGGTAATGCGGACGAATGACCACCATCTTTGCTTTTGTTGATTTTGTTTCACCTCATTCTTTTCATCCAAACATCTCACTCGTTTCTTTTCATGTTTTCCTCTTTTAGAATGCCTCCTCGACGCGAAACCCAGATAGCGACTGCCGAGCTGGCAGAAATCATTGCGCAGCAGATGGCTGCTCAATTTCCAAATCTCTTTGCTCAATGGAACCAAGCCAACAACAACAACAATGTTCCACGCAAATACAAGGATTTTAACCAGGCTAAACCACTTAAGTTTAGTGGTTCTGAGGGAGCGACTGGGCTTCTTCAGTGGTTCGAGAGCATTGAGAATACTTTCCGCCACGTGCAGTGTTCCGACAATCGCAAGGTCGAGTTTTCTTCAAGTGTGTTTCAGAAGAGGGCTCTCACATGGTGGAACGGGGTTATGAGAGACCGAGGTGCAGAAGTTGCTCTAGCACAGACATGGGCTGAACTTAGAGCCCTTATGATGAGGGAATTCTGTCCTCGTCATGAGCAGCGAGCTTTGGAGAAGGAATTTGATAATTTGAAGCAAGATAGTGGTGAGCATCGGGCGTATACTGATAGGTTTGAGGAGTTGAGTCTGCTTTGCCCAACTATGGTTACCCCACTCGACAAGGCTATCGAAAGGTACATCGACGGCCTACCTGACTCAGTGCAAGACATCCTTACTGGTAGTAACCCTGCCACACTCCGTTAGGCGATCGAGTTATCAGCGACATTGACTGAGTCGCAGGTTCGTAAGGGAAAGCTGCATAAAAAGGGTGACAAGGGTAAGAAGCAGGCGTCTGACAAGGAGAATGGTAAGAAAGGTGAAAACAAGAATGGGAAGAATTATGGTTCCTCAAAGAATTCTAGGAAGCGAAAGGCTTCCCAAAACTATGCCGTTACTGCACAGGCTCAAGCTGCACCAAATCAGCCTGCGCAACCACCCGCCAAGAAGCCTTATTTTGGCAATGCACCTTTGTGCAACAGGTGTAACGGCCATCACCTGCCACATCTCCAATGTCGTCAATGCACTAACTGTGGGAGAAATGGTCATCTTGCTGCCACCTGCCGCATTCCTGTTAACCAGAATCAGGCCGTTCATAACCAAGCTCAACAAGTTGCTCAGCCTCTTGCTCAGCAACAAGGTCAAGCTGCACGACCTCATTTTCCTCCTGGTTCGTGCTACAATTGTGGGGATCTGACCCACTATAGGAACCGGTGCCCAAGGCTAGCCAACCAGAACCAGAATCAGAATCAAAATCAGAATCAGGCTCCGGCTCAAGGTCGAGTCTTCAACATGAATGCCCAAGAGGCGCAGGCAGATAATGAAGTGGTGAACGGTACGTTCTTTATTAATAATCAGCCTGCATCTGTTCTTTTTTATTCGAGTGCCGACAAGAGTTTTGTGTCATTGTCTTTTGAGCCAATGCTTCACGTGTCTAGAACGAAAGTAGGTAAACCTTTGACAGTAGAAGTTTCTAGTGGTGAACCCATTATTCTTGATTCTGTTCTTCGCAACTGCCAGTTGAACCTTAACGATCATCTTTTTCCTATCAACCTCACGCCTATGCAACTTGGAAGCTTCGACATTATTGTGGGTATGGATTGGTTAGCCAAGCATCGTGCAGAGGTAGTTTGTTTTGAGAAGATTGTTCGTGTGCCGCTTTCGACAGGCGAGATTCTACAGGTTCAAGGAGAGAAACCGTCTGGTGGTCTCAAGCTCATGTCTTGTTTTAAAGCTCGGAAATATCTATGGAAGAATTATGTGGCCTTCTTAGCACATGTTACAGCAGATAAAGGCAAGGGTAAGTCTATTTCAGATATTCCTGTCGTTCGGGATTATTCTGAAGTATTCCCTGAAGATTTACCTGGTCTACCCCCAGCATGCCAAGTCGAGTTCCGTATTGATCTCGTACCTGGTGCAAATCCCATTGCCCGAGCTCCATATCGTCTTGCACCGTCTGAGATGCAAGAGTTGTCTAAGCAGCTTCAGGAGCTCTCTGACAAAGGTTTTATACGTCCTAGCTTCTCACCTGCTCCCATTCTTTTTGTCAAGAAGAAGGATGGATCTTTTAGGATGTGTATCGATTATCGTGAGCTTAACAAGCTTACCGTCAAGAATCGATATCCCCTACCTCGCATTGATGATCTCTTCGATCAGCTACAGGGCGCTTCTTATTTCTCGAAGATTGATCTACGTTCCGGGTATCATCAACTTCGGGTGCATGAAGAAGATATTCCCAAGACAGCGTTCCGTACTCGTTATGGGCATTATGAGTTCACAGTCATGCCATTCGGTTTGACTAATGCTCTTGCTGTTTTCATGGACTTAATGAATAGGGTCTACAAGCCTTATTTGGATCAGTTCGTCATTGTTTTTATTGATGACATCTTGATTTATTCTAAGACGCGAGCTGAACACGAGCAACATCTTCGTCTTACTTTGGAGCTCCTAAAGAAAGAGCAACTTTTCGCCAAATTCTCCAAGTGCGAATTTTGGCTTAAAGAAGTTCAATTTTTGGGACATATTATTAACGAACAAGGTATTCATGTAGAT
Organism: Helianthus tuberosus; assembly: GCA_030545235.1. Taxonomy (NCBI): domain Eukaryota; kingdom Viridiplantae; phylum Streptophyta; class Magnoliopsida; order Asterales; family Asteraceae; genus Helianthus; species Helianthus tuberosus. Next base: position 109,103 of record JARYGA010060378.1, on the reverse strand, counting down.
CCCTCCAAGATCAGTGCGATTAAGGATTGGGATACGCCTACTACTCCTACTGAAGTTCGTTCTTTTCTTGGTCTAGCGGGTTATTATCGCCGCTTCATTGAAAACTTTTCAAAGATTGCAGTTCCTCTAACTGCTCTAACTCAGAAGAACAAACCCTTTGATTGGGGATTCAAACAAGAGGAAGCTTTTCAAAACCTGAAACAGAAGCTTTGCGATGCGCCTGTTCTATCATTGCCTGAGGGTGATGATGATTTTGTCGTGTATTGTGATGCATCAAAATTGGGTCTTGGCTGTGTTCTGATGCAAAGGAACAAAGTCATAGCATATGCATCGAGGCAGTTGAAGATACATGAGAAGAACTACACCACTCATGATCTTGAGTTGGGTGCAGTTGTTTTCGCTCTAAAGATCTGGAGACACTATTTGTACGGTACAAAATGTGTGGTTTTCACAGACCACAGAAGTCTTCAACATATCTTCAATTAGAAAGAACTCAACATGAGACAACGACGTTGGGTAGAGCTTCTAAACGACTATGACTGCGAAATTCGCTACCATCCTGGTAAGGCGAATGTCGTGGCCGATGCATTAAGTCATAAGGAACGTACTAAGCTTCACTGTGTTCGTGTTCAATCTGTTATTCAAGCTCGATCCGATATCCAAGCCCGCATTTCTCAGGCTCAACAGTCTTGTGTTTCACAAGGTTTAATGGATAAGGAATTTCCTTATCACATAACACCTGCTCTTGAACTGAAGGACAATGGATCGTATTACTTCATGGACCGTTTGTGGGTCCCAAGCCAGGATGATCTTCGTACCTTGCTTATGGATGAAGCCCATAAGTCTCGATATTCTATTCATCCGGGCTCAGATAAGATGTATAAGGATCTTCGTATTCGGTATTGGTGGCCTGGTATGAAGAAAGACATTGCCTTATACGTATCAAAATGCCTTACTTGTCTTAAGGTTAAGGCTGAACATCAACGTCCTTCGGGTTTATTGGTGCAACCAGAGATCCCAGTTTGGAAATGGGAAAACATTACTATGGATCTTGTTACCAAACTTCCACGCACAAAGAAAGGTCATGATGCCATCTGGGTAGTCGTTGATCGTCTTACTAAGTCAGCGCATTTCTTGCCAATCCGTGAGGATTTTTCTGCGGACAGACTTGCTAAAATCTATGTGGATGAAATTGTAGCTCGACATGGTGTTCCTTTGAACATCATTTCTGACAGAGATGCTCGTTTCACTTCTCATTTTTGGAGAACCATGCAATCTGCTATGGGGACCCAACTTAATCTGAGCACAGCTTATCATCCGCAAACGGATGGTCAATCTGAAAGAACAATCCAGACTCTGGAGGATATGCTTAGAGCTTGTGTGATCGATTTTGGTGGTAGCTGGGATTCACATCTTCAGTTGATTGAATTCTCCTACAACAACAGTTATCACACCAGCACCAAAATGGCTCCTTTCGAAGCTCTCTATGGTCGAAAATGTCGTTCACCAGTCTGCTGGAATGAGATCGGCGAGGCTCAACTTACTGGACCTGCCCTCATTTTAGAGACGACAGATAAGGTCAAGAAAGTTCGTGATAACCTTCAGACAGCTAGAAGCCGTCAAAAGAGTTACGCGGATCCAAAACGCAAACCCTTGGAATTTCAAGTCGGTGATCGAGTATTACTTAAGGTCTCACCTTGGAAAGGTGTGATCAGATTTGGAAAGAAAGGAAAACTTGCACCTAGATATGTTGGACCATTCAAGATCGTCGAAAGAATCGGAAAGGTAGCCTATAGACTTGAGTTACCTCCTGAACTTGGAAATGTTCATCCAACTTTTCACGTGTCCAATCTCAAGAGGTGTTTAGCTGATGAGAACCTCCACATACCGCTTGACGAAATTCGTGTTAACAAAACACTGAAATTTGTTGAGAAGCCTGTGGAAATCATGGAACGTGAAGTCAAGTGGCTTAAACGCAAGCGCATTCCTTTGGTCAAAGTTCGCTGGGAAGCTAAACGTGGACCCAAGTTTACTTGGGAACGCGAAGATCAAATGAAGGCGAAATATCCGCATCTTTTCCCACGAGTTTCCTCTAAATAAATTTCGGGACGAAATTTCCACAAGTAGGGGAGACTGTAACATCTGTGCTTGTAATCATTGTGAACAGTTCTGTTATCAATAAAACAATGTTATTTGATCCCAATGTTTGTTTGGTTGTGTTTTACATTTTTCATGTTTTGACTTTTATGTAATTTCAAACTCTACATCGCTTTCTGGAGAGTTATACGCAAACTGGTGCGTAAACGTAATCAGTTTAATGCGACAAATACTCTGGAACATCAACATCAACATATACTTAACATACCTTAAATAACCTTTACATAACTTAGGAATAAGTTTTAAAGGCTTTGGTATGGCAAAAACAAGTTAATTCGCTTACAAGGACTAAACTTGACAAACTGCGAAAGTATGCCAATTTGAACTGTAACGAACATTCCGGAACATGACCATAAGTTAAACACACCTTAAATATCCTTTACATAGCTTAGAAATAGGCTTTGAGGGGTTCGGTGTGCTAAAATAAACTTTTGGGTCATTCAGGGACTAAAAGTGTCAAAAAGTGCACAAGTTTGCACTTTTGCGCATAACTTACGTTCTGAATACATCCGGACATCCAAAAATTTATGTAAGCACTAAAATATTTTATTTTAGTGTTTGGCATAAGAAAAATCCATTCGTCACGTCATTTGGATCGTTTTTCGCGCTTATGCGCATTCCGTCGTAATTAAGCGAACATCGCGATCGTACGGCCAAACGAACCGACATCCGAGATATTTTTGGGCACATTTTAAGTTCCCTATACTTTAACTTCATTTTAGAGCTTTGAAATGGGGTTAACGGGCCTTAAACGTGTCGGAAATAGCTCTAAACAACTACAGGGACCAAATATGTAAATCTGCCAAACTTGGAGGCTTACGGACCGTAAGCCTTATCCTTAGGGTCCGTAAGGGGTCTTCAGACAGCAGAAATTCAGAAACATCGAATCTGGTCCGTTCCACTTGTTGCACATGGTTTTGGGGAATCTATGGGCTGGTATTGTGGGCACATGGTATTACAATACCATGGGTGCAAGTGTATGGCCAAGATTCGATCACGTTTTCCAAGAAACGATCCTGATGGTTCGGGAAATACTATAAATACCCCACCCCTATTTGCTTCAAACTCACTAGAATTTTGATTTGAGAAACTCTAAGTTGAAACCATTGTTTCATACCTGAGTTACTTGGATCAAGATTAGCATTCGGGGACCCTTCGTAAGTATTCTTTCGTTCTTTTCTTTCTTTTATTGCTTTTCGAGTCCGAAAGTCAAACTTTGTTTGACTTTCTGCGTTGACCAGTTATGGTCAATGCGAAGTTCGTTTGAACTTCGCAACGTGATTGTAATCACGATGGTTATAGTCCCTTGGGACTATGCCTACTGATTACCACGTTGTCTAGGGTCGTAAGGGTAAGCGATCTAATAAATCGCTTATACCTTCGAACCCGACCCATTTGGTCGATCATTAGAATCCGACCAAATACCTTAGGTGACCATAGTATATAGCGAATAACCTTCCGAGGTTATACCTTATGGTCACATCGTTTGAGTAGTTGTATGATAGGTAGTTTATATGCCTTAGGTAAATTACCAAAATACCCTTTTCATGCATAATTGGTAATTAAGCATATGTAACCTAAACCTTTGTCACATAACTGATTATGTAACATGTTTAGGCATATAATACTTGTCATAGGACTAGTTAGGCGGTCCGAGCGCGTTTCACGCGAACGATGCGTTAAAGTAGCATAAGCTACCTAAACGGGTCGTAATTGGTCGTAAGCACTTATGTTAGGTTTCATTTAGTATGTAGGCTTTGTTAAACCATATTACACGAGTCTCCATACTCGTTTGGTTTACGAACCCTCATTCTATCCGATCCTCCAATTTAGGTCCGGTTTATTAACATAGTTACCTATATTAGGTGCCGTTTGATTCCGAGATCTCTAGCATTGCTTGGTGGTTATCTCAGGACTACTGAACAATCTCAAGTGAGTACATAGACCCCTCTTTTACTGTTTTCCAAACTGTTTTGGGGTGAAACACATGTGCCTACTTGTTACTTTCATGCTTTCCTGTTTTCACATCATATACCTGCTATGTTTGTTAGTACATTATAGTACCTGATTTCATTACATTTCATGCTATGTATGCCCATTGTGTGCGTACTTAGTACATCATTTTACTTTACATTTCTGCTATGTATGTTGACTGATAGCATGCTAGCACATTGATTTACATGACTTTTCTGCTTTGTATGTTAACTTAGCATACTTAGTACATTGTTTTCATATGACATGTATACAATTGCTATAACATTTGGTTTGCACAAACAGGTCTTTATTACGTTCATTAACATTTGCTACGCCGCTCGGTAGTAAGTAGTGGTACCATAGGACTTGACAAATCCCATTCCTGACATCCCGGGTTTGTTTGGATGTAAGGAATGACTGAATCTGAAAACATTTCTTTTGATAACCTTGACTGAAAGGGTTATCCGACTGTCTCAAGGCTTGAATGTATGCGTTAACTTACCACATAAATGTTTGTATCAATGTAACATGCATTCACTATGCAAAACATAACTTTTTGATATATTCAAAATACTTTGTTTTGTACATTACTACATTTGGACTATGTGACAATACTTTATTTACAATACATAACATTTGTTACACATTACTTGACTACTTTTGGACTATCAACTTTTGACATGGTTTATACAAGGACTTTTGACAATTGGTTTAAACATAGACATTATACATTGTTGGTTGGTTTAAGTGACTTAAGTAACGAGATGTGAGTAATATGATACAATCATGGTGGATACGCCGTTGGTACTTCCTATATATAAGTGTTTGTATTATATTACATATCATAGCGTTATTTAAATCATTCATTTTGGACTTATACATTTTACTCAAGTAACATGTTTTCACAAGACTTTGTTTACAGTACAGTTTATTTCATACAACTCATTTTACTTGGTTATTCATTTAACCATACATTATTCTTTTATTTATACATATCATTTGATCTTATCGCTTTTAAATGCCTTACAAAACAAAACAATTTACAAGGTTCGTGACTGACATTTACTAAACAACTTTTTTTCTTAAACTTAAGTCATGAATCCTATTTTCACAAAACCTATGTATCTCACAGGCATTTTTATGCTGACGTACCTATTTTCACATGTATTTTCAGGAGCTTTTGCGTAGGATGATGATCGTGACACTAGGGCAGACCTATGCCTTAGAGACTTAAAATGAAGATAGACTTTGTTTAATTATGTTCTAAACTCTTTTATTCCTGTTTAAAACAATGTAACTCTTATGTTGACAAATAAAATACAACTTTGTATGCCATGGTTATGAAACAATTAATTCTGTTACAACACTCCCCGACGTTTTCCGCCACGATTTGTATGCTATACGTGGTCGGGGTGTGACAGGAAAGCATTTCGAAAGTTTTTAGATTGAGCTTAGAAGGACAAATATATCGTCAATCAATGTGAATCGTTTAAAACTGAAAATGTTTAAAGCTTAATGGTGCTAGTGATTGGTCACATAAACTGATATGATCCTCTTACACAAACTCACAAAAATATTGTCTGTAAATATTTCTTTACTTCATTGCATTTTTATACAAAAAGTTCCAAAAAGTTTTTAGTGTGTTTTAGCATAAATTTTTTGAAAAATTCAAAAAGATTTTCGACAACTGATGTTGAAGAGCTGATTTTCAAAATTTCAAGTGCTAAACATGATGAACAAATGGTTTGAGAGAATTTGTTGAAGATGTGAAATAATTTTTGAAAAGTTTAAATGGTTCATTAATTTGAATCAAAATTTGAATGGTACTAATTCAAGAGGTTACTTAGAGCTTATTAGTTTCAAATCTGTTTATCTTAAAAGTGGTTGAGATTTGTGCAGGTTAAAGACCAGGTTTCTGATCCTGATTCTACGGAGACCCAGGATACAATCCAGAACCTGTGAAGAGTTGAACAGAGTATGAGCCAGGATTCAATCTCAAGGCGATAGCTAATTCCAGACAGCGATCCCAGCTTGATGAAAGGGGGAGTCTGACAAGGTTAGAGCCAAAGATAGATCCTGGAACATTATTCAAGATGGAGTGTTGATGCTGAAGAAGAGAAGATAGAGTTTCTGTTTTAGCGTCAAATTCTGTGAAAAAGAGAAGAACGATCAAGACTGAAGAGTTGACATGCTGAAGACTCGTACCGAAGACTTCGTCAACATCCGAGGGGGAGTCTGTTGGTGCATACGTCTGTCGACTTCGTCTTCGTTCGAGTCTTGTACGAGAGTGTATAGATCAGGGCACGGAAATCGAGGAAATGTGATTATAGGTAATTCCGTTTGAAATGACACAAGGTCATTTCAAACGAAATCAAGCTGGTAATTCCGTTTGAAATCAAGTTGTTGATTTTGCTTGAAAGGTAATTCCGCTTGAAAGTGATTCCGCTTGAGCATGTTCAAGCGAAATCACATGCCTATAAATACCATTGTTCTGATTTCGTTTGGAATGCTTCTTGGTTCCGATGCCGAAGTGCTGTCGAAGTGTCTCTGGCCTGTAAACTGTTATTTGATCAATAAACAAGACAGATTAATGATATTCTAGTGTTATACAAGCTAAACGAAGACTGAATCAATGAATTCCGCCTCTGATTCAGTCTAAGAACTCTTCTGATCGACTCTTTTGATCGGTAAAACGATCCTACAGAGAGTTTTGTTTTAGGTGTATCAGAATCTGGCTTCTTAGGTTCAGCAATGGTTTTAAGTTTCGCAACAGTGGTTGGTTTTTCTGGTGGTGATTTTCTTCTATTTGAGGTTCCAATGTTGAGCACTTCATCTTCCTCTTTTGTATGCTTCCTCTTCTGCTTTCATTCAATCTCCTCATCTGTCTGTTTGTTAACGGTATCATTAATTCCCTTTTTCTTACCAGTATCAGATTTTCCAGGAGATTTTGTAGAAGTTTGCTTGTCAGGCTTTGGATTTTGTTTTGGCTGATTCCTTGGTGTTGGTTTGCCAAAGTTTTTCATGGAATCCTTTTCCCTCTTTTCAGCATCATCTTCATTATCTTTTTCAAACACAGGTGCAGGGGTAGTACCAGTTAACTTTGCAATGCATTCTTTTATGCCCTTGATGTCAGCCTGTGTGTCTTTGTATCTTGCTTCAACCATAACTCTAATTAGATTCATGTGGGAATTTAGTTAAATCTCAGCCAGTTCCCTTTGAGCTGCAAGAATGGGTTGTATCGAATTCCAAAGCTCTTGGCATAACTGCTGATGAGAAGGTCGACTTTTGAAAGCATCCACCAACTGCTTCAATTGATATTTCATATCAGCAACAGTTGTTTCCAAGTTAGATATCCTCTCCGTCAAATCCTGGTATTTTAATCCATCACCTAACTTAATAGGATCATCTGAATTCCCACCAGAGGTGGTTGTATCTGCTTTTGAAAGAGGAGGTATCTCCAAATTTTCATTAGCAGATGCCCCTTGTTCTTGGTTCTGGGGACTTCCCTCTGCATCAGTGGTTACCTTAGTGATCTCACCCGTGGTTAACTTGAACTCACCAGTGGATACCTTGATAGACACATCAGTGGTTGCCTTCAAGGGAGTCTGACTGATGAAATTACTGTCCAAATGTAAATCAGTGGATTTGACATTTATAGTAGCTGCTCCACTTTAGGCTAGAAACACTGCACTTAATGAAGTTATTAATGAGCTGTTAATGACTAATGAACAATTAAATGCTTTTAATGTGTATTTGGGTGTAGAGAACGAGCTGGTAAAGAAAGTCATGGAAGATCTTCAGGCAGACAAAGAAGTCAAGTCAAAGCAACTTGAGATGCTTTATGCCGTGATTGAAGATAAGCTTGGCTTGAATGTTCAAGCTGAATTTAATCGGATTGAAATCCGAAGAACTGAGGCGCGGAGGATAGAACGCACGAGAAGAGATGGTGCTTAAGCTGCCGAAGCTGCAAAAGATAAAGGAAAAGGCAAAGCGGCAGAAGATGTTGTAGAATCCTCGCGTATTCAGGGCAATGATAAAGCTGATGAAACTGTTCATGATATTTCTCTATTCAACCTCGTGCGTATGCCAGTGATTGTGCGGTACAGTAAAGAGGAAATTAAAAGGCGTATAGAAGTTGAACGTCGCTGAAAAAGATCAAAGAAAGATGATGATAAAGACGACGAGGATGAAGAGGAAGAGGATTTAGAAGATCTTTTCAGAGAAATAGATGATTATCATGGTAGTGGTGATGATGGTAATGATGATGATGATGATGATGATGATGGTCAAGGGGGAAATGGTGGTGCACTGATTGCGAGACCTTCTGGTGGCCATCAAGTGCAAAATTATCTTGATGATGCACAAAATGAAGAACGCGAGGATGTTCATCCTCATGGGGAGTCTACATCAGGGGCTGCTCATGATGAATCTATGAATGTATTCTCTTCTACTCCCAAGGTAATTTACTTGAGTCACGATGTTGAGGAAGGGGATTAGTAGAAAATTGGGCGAGAGAGACCATGATTGGGTTTAAATGATGGAAATTTCAACTTCGACTTCGTGAAAAATGTTGAAGATGCTCCTGACAGTGAATATGTCTTCAAAATGGTAGACGAAGCTGATAACTTCGACGATGTAGTCGTGGAAGATGATTCAGAATCTGATCAAGATGTGCCATTTCACTATTCTAGCAAAGATTTTGAGCATTTCCCTATATTCGCTGAGTTGTTCAGGACGCACAACGAAGACGAATTGAGAAGGAAAGTGGTTGAAAAGATAAGTACCGATGGTTCCTCGAGAACATTATCCAAAGAAGAACTCCTTGAAGAGAGAAAGAAATGGTTCAAACCAAGGGTGGAAGGGAGAAAGTTCAAACGACCGCTTAAGTTCTTCATAAGACACCTAGATCAATCTCTTTGAGATATTCTATCGTGGGGTTACTTAGAAGATTTGAAAGTATATGCTATCAAGAGAGAGTTTGGAGTTCAATAAGAACCTAACCCCCTGGATTATCTGATTCCGGTCACTTATCCAGCGTTTCTTCAAGTGTAAATGCTACTTTGGCCTCAATGAATATAATGAAGACCACAGGCAGATAGCATCCACCCACAGGGGGTCGATCTATGTCTCCAACATCCACAAAGACACTTCAACACATGAACAAAGAAAATAAACAACGCCAAACCCAAAACGCCAATTATTTGTCACATTTCTTGTTGTTTCAAAAGAAAAAAGAGACTTATGACACTGAAGATTTAAAATCATAAATTGCTTCTACTTTGTTTTTTGTTTTTTTTTTTATTTTCTTTATCTATTGTTTGTTTTGCAATGTCAGTTAATAAACAACAAAAGAATATTAATGCTATAATGAAAAATATAATAAAACGCCAAAATTAGCAAATACGTGTAAAACGCCATAATGCCATAAAAACGCCCCCAAAAAAATACCAAACTATAATAAAATTAATTTGAACAACTAATATTATAAAAAAAAACGTGAAACAATGTGCAAAGAATATAAACAAAAGAAGTCCAATAGTTATCTAACCGCCATTGGAAAACAAAACGCCATAATTACAGCCGTCAAAAGATTTGACGTGTTACACAATTAAAACAGTTGAGTCTGAAAACAAAACACGGTAAACTGCAAAAAAACAGTAAAATGAAACGACGGAAAACATAATTACTAACATTTATTATATTAAATTTATTTATCTTTTTCAAAACGCCATAATTACCTGTCATACGCGGGAAAAAAAAGTCAATATAAAAGAAGACCATGAGAAACCAAGCTCAAACACGCCAAAAAGACTAAAACGTCACATATTCTCCAAAACGCCAAAAAATTTAAAAATGGCTTAGGTTATTGCATGGAGGTTTGAAAGGAAAGAGAAACGATTCATCATAAAGTTCTCTGACAGGAGAAGGGTAAAGGTAAGGACAATAAAAGCCATGATGGGAATAAATGAACATGTTCAGAAGGATACCCTGGCCCTTGGGGTTCCAATAGACAACGATTGTGAAAGAACGAGAACTGTAATAAAAAGACTGGAGAGAAAGTTTCCATGTAACGCCCAAATTTCACATTCCAAAATGTGATATTATCATACTTTTATTAAACAAAATTCGGGCATGACCCATTCGTATTATGAACCATTCCCTGTAAGACTAGCTTGTAATAACTTAAAATACGACACAACGGAAAATATGAGCCCAAAATTTCGTTCTTTATTAGACATAATACTTACAGGAAGGTTCAAATACAAAATTTCATATACTCATTTAAAAGGATTTACCACGTTCCACTATATTAATCCTTCAAGACCTATATTTGTCAAACCATGTGACCGATCCTTCTCGTACAACCCTCGCTCTTAACTCGATCTTCAATCCTTATTTCCTTCATAATGATGCTAAGTCCACGCCACCTGCATTCACCACATACATGTGCATCGGTTAGACTTAATGACATCATTCCTAAACTAGACATACGTATTCAATGGCCAGTCCGCATTTCTTCTTCCCATACTAATCCTCACGAATATGCTTTCCGTGTACATTTGTGCATTCCAAACTCTTTAACTCTGATAACGACATTAATAGAATACCTGCATCCTCATTTCATACTCAAGACAATGGTTTAGTAACTTAACACTTCAACTTATTTAAACTGTACAACATATACACAAGTTCAGTTTGCTCATAAACAATGAATCCTACTTCAAACATAGGCACAAACACATATATATATATGTAAACGTGAACCTCCACACATGATTACGTACCCCCATACGAACTTACAATTCCTTTATAACACTTAAATCATCCCTAGGTTTACTAAGGTATGCTAATTACAAGCTTTCACACAAATAAACCACGTACATACGACCTAGCATGCATTCTTACTTCTAATCATAAACACCTATAAGTTCCAACTATTGGATGGTAATTTATTCCTTATACATAAATGTGTAAATATAAATAAATAAACACAAACTTAGTTCGCACCTTACATTCTTACTCACACATATTAATCGTGATCATGCTTCTTAAACGCCTCCTCATTGCGATTTTAGAGTACCTTGTGGAGAATCGAAGGCCCGCAACCTTCACTTTATTTAAAACTAGCATAAACATTAATTCGGTGGCCTTGAAAAGCATTTGCAACCATTCCTACACACAAACAACAAATAATTTGCTAGCAGCAAGGTCTGTCCCGGGCCGCGACAGCCTTGCCTGCTTCCTACGCGGGGCGCCAGAGCTCTACCGTAAGCTACGATGACTACCGTAGCTTACGGTAGTCTCCAATAAGGCTTACGGCGACTAGAGATTGCCTTACGGCAGAAGAGAAAAGACCAGCACCCACCGTAAGCTACGGTGGGCACCGTAAGCTACGGTGGTGCCCAGTTCCACATCCCACTTAATGGCATAAACTCTCTTAACTCATTCATTTGGCATCTGAACCACTTGGAACTTAATCCTAACTTATTCCTTACATTACTAATTAAAAGTCCCTGCCCCGGGACCTTATTCTACCAGAGTTTCTTAACAAAACATTACTTGTGCACATTACTTGACCCGTTTAAATTCACCCATTTGCTTTCTACTTAATCAACAATCTTTGTCTTACTAAAATATCACCTAACCTAGTATTTTCTGATTGTTACATAATCTTATGAAATAAAACCGTGTTCATAAATATCAACATTTATTATACATACCAAGAAGTGAATCGAAATTCACTTACCTCATAGACCCATGCTTCTTACTTGATATATCGGTTCCCTTGCCTTGCTAGCTCCGAGTGTACAAGTCCACCTTTCTGAGGGCCTATCCTTCATTATCATTTATGTACACATGAATGTTAATCCACAAGCCAAAGGTAGTTAATCACATCAACAAATGGCTTTCATGTCATATCGACTTCTAAGCCTTCAATATAAACACACATACTTGTGATCTTCTCCACCTAGCCTTTTCACATTTAAATTAGTCGTTGAAACATGGCCCTAGCATTAATGCTTTCAACTAAAATTCTACATGTCATCCTTTACAACACATTACTTCCATGTTTACCAAACCAATGAATCACATAATAAGCATTATTTACAACAACAAGGTTCATGGACCTCAAAGGTGCCATCTTTCACCGCCTGCATCACTATTATGATTGCACTATGAAATTCGCTCAAGACACCTTCCTTTTTGCATATTTACTAGCACTAACACAACCAACTCATTATGCTTGGAATTCACAATTTCAAGAACACCATATCATCTATTACTACTAGTTAAGCATTTTATCAAACACTTGGTGTGCATACAACCTACTTTGCATAGTTTACAACTAGTTTAGGCATAATCATCTCCTTCTGAAATTCCAATCACCAAGAGAGTGCTCAAAATCACTTTCCTTTCATACAATTAACCCTAGACTATCATCACACAACGTATTTCAAGCTAGAAACAAGTATATCAAACAAGGATTGGACATGGGTAGAACACCCATGTCGCCACCTTCACTCACAATTGTGGGTTTCACCTTAAATCATCAAATTACTTGATCTTATTCACAACACATAATCTAAATGGTGATTCTAACACCTCTACATGCACAATTTCATACAATTTCGTAGTTTGATCATAGTCTCACTTCATATCGAATCATAAAATTAACTTCTACAACTTACCTCATGTGTAGAAAGTCTAGATGATCAAGAATCTAAGTCCATGCATCCGATTAGGGCCAGTTTCCCCTTTCAATTTGAAGGTTTTTCTTGAATTAGGGTTTGCACCCCTTCACCCTTGCCTCTTGTTCGATCGCCAGACCCAAAACACACACAAGGTGTGTGTTTTAATTTTCTATTTTATTCTTTTAATTAGTTTCAAGTTCCCACTTTGACAACCTTAGTCCCTTAAGTTCATGACACCATCATAATTGGCTTTAATTTCATTACTTTACCTAATTTGCTAGACATTCAACTAGTTTTACTAACCTAGTTATTATATCTCATTTTGTTAAACATGATAACAACTAGCAAATTTAATAATTCGGTTTTGGGGTGTTACAAGTCTACCCTCCTTAATGAAGGTTTCGTCCCCGAAACCTTTCTCTTTCCTATTAAGCCAATTATATTCTTACTCTTGAGTTAATTCATTCACGATATTTACCATATCCCGAAAACACTTGTGACTTGTTTAAGTGGTAACATTCACTTACCATTCGTTGTGGGTAATTCTATCTCCATCTCACAAACATCATAGGGGATATTACATTCTAGCATTAGCCTCAAATTTACTTATTGCGGTTTTTACCTCTGTGTTTTATTATTAGCATCCCTTCTAGGTACTTTCGCTAACACATTATAATTTGGCCACTTACATACCCAATTTTACTAGCATTCATCCTTGATTTAAGTGTTATCACTGGATAATTATTATTTTATTCCCTCCTATCTAGAGCAAACCACTACGTTCCATTTCTAACGTTGTTCCTAATTTCTTTCATGTCCTCACGGGAGGTGCGCGCATAATAGTACGCATTACCGTAAACATTCAGATATTAATACACCAACATAACCATCATTTTCATACTCACTTATCCATACTCGACACCGGGATTAAGCCCCATTCTACACCTTTCTGCTGTTATTTGAACTACTTACAACTTTAAATTTAGCCTCAAATTTTAATCATTCAAAACGCTTCAATATTAGCTCATTGCATGCACTACTTACTATTCTAACCATGTATGTCGTGCAAGAGCGTCATACGAGCATTTAACCATTTAGTTCAAATTTTCATTTAAGGCCTCGATATCTTCCTCTTAATGACATACATACTTTCTTATGTTGACCATTACGAGTCGAGCATTTCATAATATACCATAATTATCTTACCATTCATTTCGTTCGTACATACTAATCAATTTACATACTCATACTTATCAATCAAAAACTAAACATTTACTGACCTTGTCTTCATTGTATAGATCAGCGATCCGTAAGCCAGATCGATCCGCCATTTTATAGGTATCTTCCGTACCAAAATTGGCCCCATACATTTGTGTGTTATGCTCCCTCCCGTGAGCATCCTTCCATCTGCTTTATTTCTATCATCACACTAAGAATTTCATCATTCTTATCTGTAAAATTAACGTTTAGCATATAGCTTTTCATAATTGCGTTCTACATGATGTTTGTTCACCTATGACTTTTTCACAATTTCCTTACGTACATGCTACAACATATCACACATTCCATTTCTCACATACTCTTTCTTGCTACTACAATAGCTTTCATCAGTCTTACCTACTTGGTGAATCAAATACTTCATACTATTTTACTAATACCAGTTAAATAACTATCCACTTACTTTGTTTGACTTTTCGGTAGTCCATTTGTAATTACATTCTGACCTATGTTACCAACTATTCAGTCCTGACACATCCTCCTCGAATCGAGCTATAAGCTCCTATCAAAAACATAATCTTTATACATACCGATGTAAGTCAATTCCATTGACTCATTATCCATTCCTTGCGTTGGTTATTTCTTTCCAATTTGTGGTATTGGACGATCATGCATTATGCCCACCTACAAATGTAAGACTTGAACAATCCAAACATTACATACCGGGTTCAAATGGTAATCACCATTTGACCCGTGTGACTCATCTGCCCTTTTAACCATCTTGCTTACAACGCATTTACATAAATATATTTATATATATTGTAAAAAGTTTAAAACATAACTTGGTTAATATCTGCTTTAAAAACATTTACTTCTTCGGTCCGCATTTACTTACGTATTCGGACCTTTCGTACCACTTTCCATTCCTTTCTGTGTTTTGAATCCGTCTCACGGATTCAAACATCTCGTTCATATTCGTCACTCCTTCCATGTTTCGAATCCGTCTTGCGGATCCTAACATATCATTCATACTTTCTCATTCCTTCTATGTTTGGAATCCGTCTCGCGGATTCTAACATATCATTCGTACTTTCTCATTCCTTCTATGTTTCCAATCCGTCTCGCGGATTCTAACATATCATTCACACTTTCTCATTCGTGTTTGGTACTTTTAATTTCTTGAGAATCTTACATTTTCCTTTCACCCTCACGTCCACCTACTCCCTAATTCTAACGGACATACCTGTAACAATTATCACGGTCTCACGAACGTCGTATGCTTCTTGGGCACTGGCCAGGTACACAATCCACATACTAGTTTCGTGTCTTCGGGTAACCGTCACCTTATGTCCGAAGAATTAGTTTTCAGCACGTGTAACATTTTCAGAACTTTATTACTATTCCATTATTATCTTTCATTTAAAATTCTCCTTTCATTGATAGGTTTTACCATTACATGTACTTACATATATTACATATACGTACCTGGAACCAATTTGTCTTACTATGTGTCTTGGTGTCGGTCCTAGACCGCTCTCGCGGATCATCCTATCCAAACAACTATGCTTACCTTACATATGACATAATGTTAGTTTCTTCATATACATACTTAAATACATACTTACATTCGCTTCTACCTTTAGATCTTGATCGAGTCTTGGATTGTACGGGTTCCTTGTCACGAGAGCACATAGGTTTGAGTTCAAGTGTTTGCCTCCTCATACTTGATTTCCCTCAAACCAGGGCTCTGATACCAACTTGTAACGCCCAAATTTCACATTCCAAAATGTGATATTATCATACTTTTATTAAACAAAATTCGGGCATGACCCGTTCGTATTATGAACCATTCCCTGTAAGACTAGCTTGTAATAACTTAAAATACGACACAACGGAAAATATGAGCCCAAAATTTCGTTCTTTATTAGACATAATACTTATAGGAAGGTTCAAATACAAAATTTCATATACCATTTAAAAGGATTTACCACGTTCCACTATATTAATCCTTCAAGACCTATATTTGTCAAACCATGTGACCGATCCTTCCCGTACAACCCTCGCTCTTGACTCGATCTTCAATCCTTCTTTTCTTCATAATGATGCTAAATCCACGCCACCTGCATTCACCACATACATGTGCATCGGTTAGACTTAATGACATCATTCCTAAACTAGACATACGTATTCAATGGCCAGTCCGCATTTCTTCTTCCCATACTAATCCTCACGAATATGCTTTCCGTGTACATTTGTGCATTCCAAACTCTTTAACTCTGATAACGACATTAATAGAATACCTGCATCCTCATTTCATACTCAAGACAATGGTTTAGTAACTTAACACTTCAACTTATTTAAACTGTACAACATATACACAAGTTCAGTTTGCTCATAAACAATGAATCCTACTTCAAACATAGGCACAAACACACACACACACACACACACACACACACACATATATATATATATATATATGTAAACGTGAACCTCCACACATGATTACGTACCCCCATACGAACTTACAATTCCTTTATAACACTTAAATCATCCCTAGGTTTACTAAGGTATGCTAATTACAAGCTTTCACACAAATAAACCACGTACATACGACCTAGCATGCATTCTTACTTCTAATCATAAACACCTATAAGTTCCAACTATTGGATGGTAATTTATTCCTTATACATAAATGTGTAAATATAAATAAATAAACACAAACTTAGTTCGCACCTTACATTCTTACTCACACATATTAATCGTGATCATGCTTCTTAAACGCCTCCTCATTGCGATTTTAGAGTACCTTGTGGAGAATCGAAGCCCGCAACCTTCACTTTATTTAAAACTAGCATAAACATTAATTTGGTGGCCTTGAAAAGCATTTGCAACCATTCCTACACACAAACAACAAATAATTTGCTAGCAGCAAGGTCTGTCCCGGGCTGCGACAGCCTTGCCTGCTTCCTACGCGGGGCGCCAGAGCTCTACCGTAAGCTACGATGACTACCGTAGCTTACGGTAGTCTCCAATAAGGCTTACGGCGACTAGAGATTGCCTTACGGCAGAAGAGAAAAGACCAGCACCCACCGTAAGCTACGGTGGGCACCGTAAGCTACGGTGGTGCCCAGTTCCACATCCCACTTAATGGCATAAACTCTCTTAACTCATTCATTTGGCATCTGAACCACTTGGAACTTAATCCTAACTTATTCGTGTACTTATTCCTTACATTACTAATTAAAAGTCCCTGCCCCGGGACCTTATTCTACCAGAGTTTCTTAACAAAACATTACTTGTGCACATTACTTGACCCGTTTAAATTCACCCATTTGCTTTCTACTTAATCAACAATCTTTGTCTTACTAAAATATCACCTAACCTAGTATTTTCTGATTGTTACATAATCTTATGAAATAAAACCGTGTTCATAAATATCAACATTTATTATACATACCAAGAAGTGAATCGAAATTCACTTACCTCATAGACCCATGCTTCTTACTTGATATATCGGTTCCCTTGCCTTGCTAGCTCCGAGTGTACAAGTCCACCTTTCCGAGGGCCTATCCTTCATTATCATTTACGTACACATGAATGTTAATCCACAAGCCAAAGGTAGTTAATCACATCAACAAATGGCTTTCATGTCATATCGACTTCTAAGCCTTCAATATAAACACACATACTTGTGATCTTCTCCACCTAGCCTTTTCACATTTAAATTAGTCGTTGAAACATGGCCCTAGCATTAATGCTTTCGACTAAAATTCTACATGTCATCCTTTACAACACATTACTTCCATGTTTACCAAACCAATGAATCACATAATAAGCATTATTTACAACAACAAGGTTCATGGACCTCAAAGGTGCCATCTTTCACCGTCTGCATCACTATTATGATTGCACTATGAAATTCGCTCAAGACACCTTCCTTTTTGCATATTTACTAGCACTAACACAACCAACTCATTATGCTTGGAATTCACAATTTCAAGAACACCATATCATCTATTACTACTAGTTAAGCATTTTATCAAACACTTGGTGTGCATACAACCTACTTTGCATAGTTTACAACTAGTTTAGGCATAATCATCTCCTTCCGAAATTCCAATCACCAAGAGAGTGCTCAAAATCACTTTCCCTTCATACAATTAACCCTAGACTATCATCACACAACGTATTTCAAGCTAGAAACAAGTATATCAAACAAGGATTGGACATGGGTAGAACACCCATGTCGCCACCTTCACTCACAATTGTGGGTTTCACCTTAAATCATCAAATTACTTGATCTTATTCACAACACATAATCTAAATGGTGATTCTAACACCTCTACATGCACAATTTCATACAATTTCGTAGTTTGATCATAGTCTCACTTCATATCGAATCATAAAATTAACTTCTACAACTTACCTCATGTGTAGAAAGTCTAGATGATCAAGAATCTAAGTCCATGCATCCGATTAGGGCCAGTTTCCCCTTTCAATTTGAAGGTTTTTCTTGAATTAGGGTTTGCACCCCTTCACCCTTGCCTCTTGTTCGATCGCCAGACCCAAAACACACACAAGGTGTGTGTTTTAATTTTCTATTTTATTCTTTTAATTAGTTTCAAGTTCCCACTTTGACAACCTTAGTCCCTTAAGTTCATGACACCATCATAATTGGCTTTAATTTCATTACTTTACCTAATTTGCTAGACATTCAACTAGTTTTACTAACCTAGTTATTATATCTCATTTTGTTAAACATGATAACAACTAGCAAATTTAATAATTCGGTTTTGGGGTGTTACATTCCAGCAGAAGATGTTGAAGATGATGATGATATTGAAGATACTCGTATACCAAAACTTAGCAGTTGGGTATTGCATGAGGAAGAAGGAACACTTGAAGTGACTTATAAAAACGGGGTGCAATATTCAAGGCCAATGGAAGAAATGTTGAAGACAGGGTTGCTATCTATCATTGAACAACTCTGTGATTTAACACCTTCAAACGATCCAAAATCCAAGGATGCAGTGATATTCAAGAATTGGCTGCAACAAAGAAGAGACGAGCTAATGACGTTATACGCAAAAATGAAATTTGATGATGAAGAATCTGAAGAAAGTGATGAACAAAACGATGGGTACATCTCTGATGTAATCCCACCTACGGAAGACTATTAATTTGATTTTACTTTGATTTTCGTGTTATTGTAGTTTTATAAAATATTAATCTATGAAAATGAATTATTAACAAAAAGATACAAAATGCCAAAAATGACATGGAAAAAGCCATAACGCCAAAAAATTAACTATGTGACACAAAAAGAATTAATTCAAAGAGAAGAAATCTGAGAAAAAACAGTAAAACGCCAAATAATTAATAAATCTACATAACGCCAAAATTATCTTGCACGCAAAAAATAAAGAAGCATGTCAAACGCGAAAATCGTGAAAGGAGAAGAATACTAAAAAGACAAAAAAACCCCTCGGACCCTGATCATGCCCCGTGCCACGTGTTCGGCAGGATGCGTTCTCACCGTTCTCACACTTTTTGTCATTTTCTCCTGATCTCATTTCTATAAAATTATATTATTCAACCTGTGTAATGGGGTTCCAACCTAATATAATATAGTATAAAAGCATGGTTGCAAAAATCGTGACTAGCCGGTGATTAATCGCTGACTAGTCGCTAGTCGCCCATCAACTGAGTAATTTTCAGCTAATCAGTAAAAAAATCGCTAGTCGGCCCTAATCGCGACTAGTCGGTCGGGAAAAATCGGAAAAAATCGGGAAAAAACAAAAAAAATGGGAAAAACTCAGAAAAAATCGGAAAAAAACACATATTCCGGCCAAAACCTCCCAGATTCCGTTCAAAACTTGTGCACTTAAAAAATTACGTATAAAAATATATGTATATATGTATAAAAACTTAAAATTATACATAAAAAGTCCGATCCGATTAATCCCGAGTAATCCCGAGTAGTCGCTAGTCCCTACCTCACCGACCCGCTAGCGACTAGCGAGTTCTCCAACCTTGTATAAAAGGATATAGAACGTGAATTTTGAATAAAGATTCGTGTTGGAATTCTTAGTATATCAACAGAACAGTCCAAACATCGCAACTTTTGAAAAATTCTTAACGACTCACATTCAAAAAAAATAATAATGATTACAAATATAAAAGTACAACAATAAAAAAAGCGGTTAGTTTAAAAGCCTCCATCATCGACGATTAATTAACCGACAAATCAATTAAGGGGGTGTTTGGCTTAGCTTTTTGAAACAATTTATTGACTTATTAGTCAAAATAATGTTTGGACAAGTGAAAAAGATATTTTGAAACAACTTTTTGTATAGGTTGAAAAGCGAAGATTTCCTAGCTTTTCAAAATGATTTTACCATCTTATACAAAAAGTTGTTTCAAAAAGTACTTTTCATTTGTTCAAACATTATTTTGATTTATTGACTTGAAAAAGCCAACAAGTCAATAAGTATACTATTAATTTGTAACAATTCTTGGCATTGTTGTTTGTACTCTATGTATTGAAGTTTGTATGATAGTTTTAAGAAACCTTATTAAATCATAATTGACATTGTTGTTTGTACTCTATGTATTGAAGTTTGTATGATGGTTTTAAGAAACCTTATTAAATAATAAATAAGCAACAAATATGTTTTTTTATAGAGTTGTGCCCTTAGCATGAAGAGTTTTTTTTTTTTAATGATTTTTCACTTTGATGCCCCATATTTTTCATGTTTTTGCAAGTTTTTCGTTTTACGTTTCGTTCTAAATTTTGCAAGTTAACACACCGCAACGTACGTGTGAGATTCAATGTTTTTTTTGAAAATTCAGACACTATATTCCATCTTGAGTCTTGATCACACATGGGACAGATTGCTTTTTTCCACTGGTATAGCAATTCCCTTTCTACTAGTAATAGTGCTCATGAAGCGTAAACATTCAATGCCATATATTAGTATTATTATTTATGGCTTTGTTATTTAAAAAATAGTATTATACTTAAACTATTTAGCGAAAAAAGAAAGTGAGTTTTCTAGTGAGATTGCATTTATAAAGCATCATGTGCGTAGAATGAATGTATATGAGGTTCTTGTGCATTTTTCAAAAAGATAAGCCAAACACCCCCTAAATTTCACATTTTAAGAATTATAAACACAGAAACATCAAACATCCCAAATCAGAAGGAAACATTCATGCAAAACTACATCTCAAATAAGTAATCCCCGAGTTAATACATCTTCAAAATCAAAGAAAATCCATTGATACAAACAACTCTAGAGCGATCGATAATCAAGCCCACAGGAATGACAAAAAAGCCACAAGTAAAAGCATCAAGTAACGCGTAGGAAGAATTTTGTAAACAGAATTTACATCATTACTGCCAGGCGAATACCCGCCTTCCGGGGTGTTTGTAGTCAACACAACGACAATCCAATCGTCTTCAGAACCGATCCCGACTCCAGTATACTTGGTGTCATTTAAGGAGCCTGAATACTGGGAGCGGGTGTAGTTGGAAAGTACAAGGGTGGGATCAAGATTAGGAACACAAGCGGGAAGGATAGTCCCATCTCTGGTAGTGCTGACATTCAAATGGCATTTGGTTA
The DNA here is from genome assembly GCA_030545235.1 of Helianthus tuberosus. Lineage (NCBI taxonomy): Eukaryota > Viridiplantae > Streptophyta > Magnoliopsida > Asterales > Asteraceae > Helianthus > Helianthus tuberosus. The sequence continues at coordinate 87,433 of JARYGA010060378.1, read as the reverse complement.
AAAGGTCTGGATAATTGGCAAATTCTGGTTCGGTTCCGGCTACAGTGTTGGAGCCGGTTGTGTTTGTACATGGTTGGTTTTTAAATTGGTCGGCAATTTTATCAGCTAGGCATTTGGCTCGGTCATTTTCTGTTAGAGTTGTTAAGTTTAGGGTTGCTCTGTAGCTATTGATTCCAGAAAGAAGGCTGCCTTCTTCATCTGTAAAATTACCAGAACTTGTGTTAGTTACATGGCAAAACTTTTTTATTTTACCCAACAGAGAACACATAACCTAAATTATCCCATTAACAAGTAAATGGATAGGAATTGCCAACTCTACTAGCTCATCGTCAACTATTTGAATAACACGGATCTACGGATAGAAAGGGCCGTTTGGTTTTTTTGCCTAACTCACACACCCTCTAATCCTACTCCTAAATCTACATATTTGTCCACCATGGGACTAGAACCCGTAACCACTTTAAGGATACCGAGCAAGCAAACTCTACTTCCAAAAGGCTACAATTTTTTTCACATGACAACCGGGCAATCTTAAAGAGAGGCTTATGGTTTAGCAAAGGTTGTCTTCTTTACAAGGCTTAGAAACTTTGCCCTCTATTTTGCAAATATGCCATTGTTATTCAAGCCCGTGAAACCTAACGCTTGCCACAAAAGATTAAAGCTCATTTCAAGAATCAACAATCATTAAAAACGAAATCCCATCTTTAAGAATCAACTTGAACAACGATATCCTCTTCATCTAATAACCCAATGAAATGTTCTCGTACGTCAAAACATGTATTCTGGAATTAATTATCTTCTTATTCTACAATAATTAGTTTTTAATGTTGGATAATTTACAAATGTTCCAACTATGTGACTATTTAGGGGCTAATATAATTGGTGTTTAGCTAATAATTTTCCTACCTACTGCAGAAAAACCATCTACTACCAACTACATCTATGTAAATCTGATTAGACAAATAATTTAATTCTGATTGATTATTAATACAACCAATAATCAAAACCACAAATCACCCCTACCCAAACCATGGTTGCCAAAGTCGCTCCCAAGTCCCAGGTCAGTCAATTGGGGAGTTGCGAGAACTCGGGCATGTTAATTATAAAGAAATTAACTATCGGGAAATTTTATATATATGTCATTAATATTTATAACAAAATTCGTGAATATCAGTATACGTAATAAAAGATACAATTCAAAAATTGTTATTCATTCCTTAGAAGATGATATATGTTCATTGATATTATAGACATGGAAATTATGTTTTACTTTTTCTTGGTCAAACAGTTGACCGACTAAATCGATTCGGGTTGAGTTTGACCGCTGATTCCGAGTAACATGGCGGAGTTGAAGAAAATCGCCACGACACTGTAGAGCAATGTTTTAAATACCGGTATGAACCGGCCGGTTATAACAGTTAAACCGGATATCGAACACGAGTCCGGTACGATAAAGGCCCGTAAAATCTGAATACGGTATGTCTTACGTACCGGCGGTAAATCCGGTTCTACCGGTTCAAACCGTTGAACCGATTTGCATTATCTTAAAATTTTATTTTCTAATTTAATAAAATACGATATAAAGGTAATATTGACCTTCAATTAACAAAATGCCTTCCATTTTAATATTCCGTCACTGTTGAAACTGTCATTCACCTCGTCCGATATAATATTGTTTATAAGTAATAAAAATCCTCTGAAAATGCAAAATATTTTACAAGAAAATGGTTTTTATAGATAAAAACATGATCAGATACATAAATCCTAATAGAAATCAGATTATTTTTTTAGATAAACTTGTATTTTATGAAATTATAGGGTTAACTAGTAACCTGGTTGAACCAGCCGGTACAATCCGGTTCAACCGGTTAAACCATTTTAGAGTGAAACCCGGTATGATTTAAAAACCGGTTTTTAAAACATTGCTGTAGAGTGCTCAGCCTCCTAGACCTAGTTTTACAACATCTACATCTACCCAAACACACTTGTTCCATAGGAAACAATAACCTAACTCTGGTTAGATTAAACAGATTATTAGATTTTCTCACCGACAGATCTAAATCCTCACACTAGATTTGAACCACAAATAAATCACAAGATCAAAATCCTCACGCTAGATTTGAACCACAAACAGATCATTAATACCCACTACAATATGTGCAGAAAGTCACAAATTGATGGATCATGATTTACAAAAGCAATGCTTATTGGTGGAGATTAGAGGCACGAAATCAAAAGAAAGTAAGTGAAGTTACCATCGCACTTGACTGTGTGGTTGATGAAGAAGATTGAGTTGAGGAGGAGGAGCGTCAGAATGATGTATCTGTGAAAATACGCCATGTTTGGTCGGTAAGATGAAACAAGATTAATATATAGAGTAAAGCTTATCAACGTTTTGTGAACAAAACGGCGTCGTGTTAGCCGGGCATCGCTTTCAAAGCTGTTGGTTGGATTCGTATAATGTTACACTAGTCCGGTGCCTGCGATGCGACGGGGGTGACACTTTACATTGCGACACTCGTGGTAGTTTTCTTAATCGTATAATATTTATTGTAGCATCATTGTGATTAGATAGACGTAATAAGCATTACACATGTCTACTAACTAATAAATTTAGCATTTAACCTGGCAATGTTTTAAGAAACCATTGATGCAATACAGTAACACACGGATAAGGAAATTGTGCTTCTCTCATCCACGCGCTCTCTCTTTCTCTTTCTTTATATTGTCTTTGTGTAACTAACTATGAGATGGAGAATAAGTAGTAGGTCATGGAGATGGATAGTACTGTTAGTTTATTTTGAAATTTGAATAATCTTTTAAATTGAATTTTTGTTAGTTTCTGTTGACATTTCACATTTGACTAATTCCTTAAAATTAGAAAGTTTTGTTAAAATTTGACTAAAATATAAAGAAATTGTTTAATCAATTATTTGACAATAGTTTTAGTTTTAAAAAATTTAGAATAAAAATGTTATAGAACCTATTATTTAACTCATAAATTAAATGATTATATAGTATAGATTAGTTGTTATATTCTTGTTTAATTACTTGTACATTAAAGACTTATCGACTTGTACCTTTTAATCCGTGCGTCGATATTGAACAAGACAACTACCGAAACGTCGACAAAAATGTGTAGGTCTCGTCATGCTATCTTTGGAATTTTTTTAAACAGTATAGTTTATAAGATATGTTAAGAGTACGTAAAAAAATTATAAGTTTGTTGTGGATGGGTGAATTGTAACTAATTATCTATAATTTTGTTAAAACCTCAGGGATTTAAGTGTAATAAGTTTAGGGGCTAAAAAATAAATAGTGTTTAAAAGACCAAACTACCCTCATTTTAGGGGTCTTTCTATAAATAAAGGGAGGAAAGTTCTTATTTTTTGGGTATCTTAAAATACTCCTCCCTCATGCATTATCTATACTATATTATAATACATGAGTGAGGGGCATTTTAACATACCCAAAAAATAAGAACTTCTTACTCTTTTATTTATTAAAACACCCCTAAAATGAGGATAAATTAGTCTTTTTAACAATATTTATATTTTAGTCCTCCATCTTATTGCATTTAAATCCCTTTGTTTTAACAAAATTATGGATAATTAGTTACACTTTTCTCTCTTCACAACAAACTTATAATTCTTTTACGTATTCTTGTCGTATCTTATAAACTATAATGTTTAAAAAAATCCAAAGGTACCGTGATGACCTACTCATTTTTGTCGACGTTTCAATAGTTGTCTTGGTCAATATTCTTGTGTGGATTAAAATGTACAAGTAGATGATGCATTAGTGTACAAGTGATTAAAGCCTAACGTACTTTGTCATTATCCCAGAATGTTTAACAGCTACAGAATGTCAAGTGATTAAACCCTAATCTTTAACAAAATTATAGACAATTAGTTAGTCGTTACACTTTATCCCCTTATAAAAACATAACCCCCATCCTGATTTTTAAACGGTCATAACTTTTTAGTACGTTAATATTTTTTTTTAAACTACACCGTATAGACGAGTTTTATATTTACTTTAATTTGAGTATGCTATTGCTATAGTTTTTTAATTCAAAAAATTGATATGTTATGCGATTAACAGTGTCTAATGGTGAGTAATAACTAAATTGTTAACCGAAACCGAACCGAAATCAACCAAAAATTGAGTTAAATGAAAACCGATTAACCGAAACCCAAATTAACCAAAAACGGTTATCGATTTATTTGTACCCTCATTTAACTCAACCGAACCATTCATATTTTCATATATTTCTAACTGTTATACATTCAGTTCATGTATTTCATATTTATACCCCCATTTCATGTATTTATACCTAAATTTTATGTATTTCTAATCAAAAGATTTAACCCAAGTTTGGTTTTGGCAATCAAACGAAATTAAATGAATCAAACCAAAAACTGTTAATCTAACTGAATAAACCAAATCGATTTACTGAAAACGGATTGGTTAATAAAATAGACTATTCAATGACCTCGATTTCGGTTAAGGATAATAATCTAACCAACCAAACAATGCACATTGTGATAATGTCTGTGTTTCCCGCTGCATCGCGCACACCTATAGGTTATTAACCAAAACCGGTTATCAATTTTTTTGTACTCTCGTTTAACCAAAATTAGCTGAACTGAACCGAACCATTCATATTTTCATATATTTCTACATTTTATACCTCCAGTTCATATATTTCATTTTTTATATCTCCATTTCAAATATTTATACTTTGATTTTATGTATTTATATCTCAATTTCATATATTTCTAAGCAAAAAGTTTGGTTTTTTTATTAAGTGGAATTAAATGAACCAAACCGAAAACCATCAATTTAACCGAATAAACTGAGTTGATTAACCGAAAACCGTTTGGTTTCGGCTTCGGTTGAGGATAATAACCGAACCGACCGAACCATGCACAACACAATGAAATGTATTACCCGATTACTTCGTTTTTAATGTATATCTATCACAATAATACTACAATAAATATTATGTGAATAAAAAAACGAGTATCGCAATGCGATGTGTCGCTCCCGCCGCATCGCGCGGGCATTCTGCTAGTAATATAGTATAGATATTCGATTGCCTTGAAACAAGTTGTGGTTTTTTTTTTTTTTGTGTGATTAACATGTATGTTTTATAAAACAAAAAGAAAAAAAATGGATCCAATGAGTCTTTTATACCTTTTGGTCATATTTTGCTAGACTTATAACTTCAACTAAATAAAAGTAAAACCATCTTTATAGTAGGAGTCGGTGAGCCGACGTGGAAGAAAGAGGTAGGAGAGAAGATGGGCGAAGAGGACGTGGCCATGTAAGAGAGGGTGAAAATTCACAAGAAAAGATGGGGTGTGTGAGAGGAGGGAGAGAGAGGCCAAAAGAATAGCCAACGTGGAGGATAGAGAATAGTGTCCGTTTTTATGCTCTTTTGTTGATAGTAAAGTTTAGTCTCTTTCTAGATATATTGACTTTATCTAGTTGGTCTATTTATAAGTGTGGTTACAGTTACATATTTGATAAAACTTATTGGGTAATACAAACGTATATCCGTCAAGTTGTTATCGTGATCAAGAATGATAACTAAGAATGCAACCTACAAAAACCAAAACATCCAAAGTATTATACATTATTTATGCCATGATTCTTTTTAACGTTGAGTTACTTCTTGATGTATACATTCAACAAGGACCAATCAATAAACCTCAAACCTAGCCCACTAAACCTCAAGCCCAGCCCAACCACGTAACAAGCCCAATAACCAACCGACTAAACTCTACTTCTAGCTCTCTCAGGTTCACTAAGGCTACCGTTAGAAGGGTTGTACCACCACCATATGCAAATGAAGCTTGCTTGAGCCCTAGTTCAGTTCTTAAGGGGTGCTCTAAGTCTGTTGCTAGAAGACTTCCAATTGAATCAAACACATATCTTGAAAAATTGATAAGGAGGGTTCTAGTTGAGAGGGTGATGATAGAGATTCTGAAGATGAATTACATTGTTGTGGATCTAATGAGGATGTTTCTTGTTCAAATGGCTATGATAATAATGTTAATGATGTCACACCCGCTCGTAGGCGGAAGCACAAGTTGTGAACTTGATTAGCTTTCATTGCATACGATGTAAGTAAACAAACTATATGAATAAAACATGCACGATGTTCATCCATTCCAAGATATACAAAGTTTACAAGTCACAAGTTTGTTCTCAAACGACATTACTTGTTATATTATTTTCAAAAGACTTGTACAAAAATATAGTTTTAACAGGTTGAGGTTTTGCATTCCATCTTTCGCACAAGGGCAAGAGATGTGAACCAAATCCTCCATAAGGATGACATCGCTTTCTTGACATGCTCGTTCTTGTTTCATGAAGTGCAAGGTTCCACTAGTTGCCTGAAATACATGTAAGTTTGAAAAGTCAACATAAAGTTGATGAATTCATGTGTTTGTTTGCTTTGTATCAAATGAATCTCAAAAACATTTGAAAACCTTATACTGAAAACCGGTACGTGAAAGCGTTTATGAAATTCGAGGATCATTAATGTTTTGCAAGGTAATTAATATGTGTGCCACATAAGTAAGAAACCAAACCTAGACGATGATATCCGGACTCTTTCGATACGGGACCAAAAAAGCACCCCTTGATCACTTCCTACTTATGCGCACATGATCACTTCCTAAAAGCCAAAATACTAGGAGTGGAGCTCGCCAAAACTCAGTAGATCTACACCTTTTGCACCTCGGTCATTTTGATTAATGGTTACTCGTGATCACTTCCTACTTATGCGCACATGATCTAAAGTGATTTCATTCCATAGCTAACATACCATTTATTGTAACATGTATTTCCCCTCGATTGTTTAACAATAAAACATTGAAAAATTTGAAAGGAGGGACATGAACTCACAAGTTTGCGTCCGGAATATGTGCTTTAACTTGTAACGCCTCGCTTTTTGTAACTTTCCTTATTTAGCAAGTTTATTGTACTTTCCATTTATGGAAACTTGTATTCCTTTGTATTCGTATTTCATTCCAAACGTTGTAATCCGAGACTTGAATCATAATGAAAATTCTATCTTTTATATACTTTTGTTATTCATTATTCATAAATACTTGTTAATAATTCGTGATACATACATACTTGGCACCACTTACATGCAAATTCATACTTATTCATACATATTATACAATACATTCCTTTATTTATGCAAAAAATTATACATTGCACTTATACGCTTAAAACGCTTTAAACCGATAAAACCAAGCAAAAATGGATTTTGGGCTTAAGGGCCTGGCCCATTCGCGTGAAAGCGCGGGCCCAGTCGTCCCAGATTGGCCTAGTCTATGACAACCCTCACTAAACCAGGTATCCGTACGACTTAATTAATAATTAATTACTGCTTAATTACTGTGCTTGTTTGAAATTACTGATGAACTGCTACTTGATTTCTGATACATGCATATACCTGCATCATACTTTACTTACCGTCACTACATTATTTACATGCTGAACCTTAGTGACAAACATGATGCACAAAAAGCACAGTAGCACTATAAACGGATAACCTATTGAACATGCTGATAAAGCCAGCATCAGGCAGACACTGCCTCTAAGGCCTGTATGAGCCAGAAATATTTTACTACACTAGTGGTGAGTGTAGGGATACAAGGGTTGTAGAATTGCGTCTCTAAGAATAAGTTACAATGACTGGATGTGCCTAAAACGTGCTCTAAGCACAAAAACTCAGCACTTTAATAAACAATCCAGCTTCTAGCTACTCAATAAAGTGCCAAAACATGAGGAAAATATTCCCGACACTTTGGAGGAATAAGTTGTGTCACTAAAAAGGGTATAACGACACTTTAAAGCTTTGTTAAGCACTTTAACGGATCTCTATCCAACCGAACAACCGGACTATACCCGGAACATAAAAATATTGTTAATAACACTGTTTTTCTTTTTCTGAGCCAGTTAGGATCCCTGAATACCCTAACACCCGTCACAACTTACTACACACTAGTAACCGGGTTAATCTCTAAACTAACTAAACTTAACTTAACTAATTACTTAATGTTTAGTTGGAAACTAACTAGATTACCCCCCCCCCCCTTTTACGAATTCGGTCCCCAAGGGGACACCCCTTGTCCTTGCAAGATTATAATAATCTTGTGTGCTTAATATCTAGCTAGCACTAAATCCATTGGATAATGGTGGTGATAATTGTCTATAAGATCAAGGCTTAACACAACATAACTTTCCACCACACTTAGAAGTTTCACACTACTCTCTCCCTCTCTAATAACTCTCGGCCGAACACCCACACTTTCAACCATCCATCTTTCGATTTCCTTCAACCAATTTCAAGATCATTCAAGTGTTAAGGATCACCTACAAGGAAGCTTGGTGCATTCGGAACGCGAAGGACCTCACTCTATTGCTTTTATCCTCTCATTTTGCGTCTAGATCCTTCCCTAGCCTCGAGCTAGTAGTAAGTTGCTTAAATCACCTTCTCGAACTATTTTAAAGTGGTTAAAATGATATGTAACGGTTAAAAGTCGCAAACATACAAGATGAAGCATAAAAGTCTACTAAAAATGCTAGTAATGGTGGTTAAAAGCTTGAATGTTGTGTAAATCTTGTAGTATTTGAATTGTGTGGTTATTTAGGCCTGATCTATGTTGTGGTAGCTCGGATCATCGTTTAACCCGGATTGGTCATGATCATGGATTATGACATAAAGCTTGTTTAAGTGTAACAAGGGTTAAGTGATGAAACTCTACCACACATCAAACTTGAACTTGTGTAAAAATGATTTTACTTACGAAATAGTGTTTAAAACTAGTAGATCTATGGATCTACAAGCGGTATTTTCAAAGGACCGAGTGTCGAAGAAACCATATTTTTTCTAAAAATGGATCTTACATGAGCAAGAATGATTTTTAGAACACACAAGTGTGTAAACACTTGTGTAGCACTAAGTTTCGACAAAATAACTATCTTTGTAAAAATTGATAAGAAGTTGTAAAGATGGGATTTCTTTAAAAACGGGGTTTTACGAAACCGGATTGATTTATATAAAGATCCACTAAAAGTAATGGGATTTACTTTATATTCTTGGATAAAACGCAAGTTCATGTAATTTATGCGATATACATATTTATTTACTAGTTTGTTGTTTTGGACATTGTTTTGATTGAATAAGAAGATTGTTGGTTTGATTTATAAAAGAAAATGATACGCTTAAAAGCGTGGCCACCTCCAGTTACGGGGGAAACTCTGGGGAAATTTTCCAAAAACCTGACACTTAGAAATATTTTCACCACAAGTGTTAGAAATACATTTTTTCGACTTGTTTTCAAAACATAAGTTTCGCCACGACTTATTTACAAAATATCGGAGGTGGGATTTCACAAAATAAAACGTGATAAATATATGTATTTAGTAAATATATATTTTTCACAACATCACTTGTGTAAATGTTTATGATTATTTTGTGAACTACGTAAATATTATTTTTAGAGTAAAAATAATATTACTAAGTATTATTTTGGGAGAATCACATGTATTAAAATATAATATTTTTGGGAAGAATATTTATATTTTGGAGTTAGAAATAAAATATATTAAGTGAGACTTAATAGTGTAATTCGAATGTTACGAACACGCATGTATTAAATCCCCCATCCTTGGGAAGGAGAATAATTACCAAGTATTTACAAAAATATAAACACGAAATAGTTGCCTAACTATTTCCCAAAAACTTAAACCTTAAGCTAAGGCACGGCCGTCCATCTAATAGAGTTAGTACGTGTAGGTCGTCACACAGCTGCTTGATTTGGAGGTATACTTGGTAGAGACGCACCACTGTGAGTTCATGTCCCCCTTTTCTCTTAACTGTTTTCAGTTTTCTAAACTACGGGGGTGAAATACATGTTACTTTGATTACAAGTACTTTATACATGGTATGGTTAGCGTAAGGAGGTTTACTACTTAGATCATGTGAGTGGGTAGGAGCAACATGAGGCCATTAGTCCTCATGGTAGGACCGAGGGACAGGAGCGGTAGATCTATCTGGGTGTAGCGAGCCCAGCCCCAGGCCAAACTAGAAACGGACCTCGGGGTGACTTTGTGCCCGACGCATAAATATGCTAGGTTTGAGTCTCCCTACTTGCACTTCACACATATCAGTGGCCTTGCAAACCATTGGTGATCTCAATTCCCTTATGTGCTACATACCAGGATCTTTATACTTACAAAGGTTTATTTACTCACTTACACATGAACTCGCTCAACATTATTGTTGATTTTTCAACTTACATGTATTTCAGGGAATTAAAGGATCTGGCGCGGTATGACACGTTTTCCCGCTGCACTAGTTACGAGGTCATCCGGGTTTAGGGAATGTGACTCTTTCCTGGACAAGTCACAGTCCTTAAACTATGCTTATGTTATGTTGTGTTTGTTGAACAATGTTTATGTCATTAGGATGTGTTTCCGTTAAGACAATGTTATTGTATTTGGTTTTTAAAACTTAATCGAATGGATGATCTTGCATGGTTTTATTTCATATAGCTTTGTTATGGTTAAGCTATGGTATTAAGAAGTCACACCAAATTAACCACGCTTCCGCAAAGCCAGGGTGTGACATAGTCGTCCTTAAACCCTACTCGTCCCAAATGTGCACCTCAGCCTATAAATATCAGTCCATTCCCTTCATTTCAAATCTTCAAACTTCCGAAATTCTCTCTCAAGCTAACTTCGAGCATATCACTTGGAGCTTGTCTCAGCCACTTTTAAGTGAGTCTAAGCTCACAAACATCTGATTTTCATCTACTTTCTCCTACTTTTCTTCTAATTTCTATAAACTTTTACAAAGATTCTTCATCATCTTCCACTTGGTTTCTCAGATTCGTTTGGGCAATCTAATACAAACTCTCAAACTGTTGAGGACCAAGCTAAAGGTGAAGATAATCTTTTAAAACTTTTTAAACAATCTTTCTGACTTCGAACTCAGTTGGATCTGAGGTTCTCTGAGCTCACACGCTAAGTCAATAGCTGTGGATTCAATTTTGAACCAATTCTAGTCGAGTAGGTAATTAGTTCAAACAAAACCGAACCGATTTCACCTAGAAACAGTCCCATTCGTCCGAGGTGCAGGCCCATTCGTCTGAGAGGATAAACCCTCTCGTACGAGAGGGGACTCCCAGTCGTCCGAATGCATCTGTTTCACTAAGTTCCGACGATTTCAAGTGTTGAATGTCCAGGTCACTATTTTCAATATAGATGATTCTGGAATGTCAGTGTGTGTTTTGTGGGAACTTTGGTTTCCAATCTAGATCCACCACCTCACTTAACTCGTGAAACGAACACCCAAACAATTTCCTAGACCTAGAACAAGTGAACCCTGTCCAGCCTCCGACACTTAGTTAATTCTTTCTATGTCGTGTTGGCACACCTGGTTTGTACCTTGTTTGGTTGTTTGGTAAACTTTACATTTTGTCTTTTCCATTCTGTATTCATGACCAACCGGTCAGTTAACTAAGTTAACTGATTTGTGCTTTGGTGAACAATAACGAGGTTAAACCTCCATGCATGACTTCTATGAATCTTATGAATATACTGGACTATTAATATACTAATATTATAACTAACCAACTTAACAGAAATCACGAACATAACTGTTTTAATAGTTAAAACGTTCAAACAAGACTCAATCCAACAGAAAATTCCTTTCGTACGAATGGCCCTTCCGTCCCAGACAGTCTCTCGTCCGAACAGTTTGTATTTCCGTTTCCCGTTATTCTGATTTTCGCGTTCCTTGTCGCTGATTCTGTCTGGCAAACTTGGACCCGTAAAACCACAGAAAATCAGTGTCGGGACAAGTACACGGACATAATATAATTTATGTTTTATTATACTTTCGTATCGTACTAAGTACTTTAAATTTTGTGACTTAATCCTCCAACTCACGCCTTCGTTCGCCCTGTAGGGTGACCTTGGTGTTCCTGTATTATTCCCGACATCCCTTTGCTCGCTGGGTAGAATAACCTTGGCGTTCCTGTACTACGTCAACCAACACTATGCTCGCGGGATTCTAAAGAAGATTTAGCAAAACCGCGAGTATACTCGAACACCCTTTTTCTGTTTTACACTTTGGGTGCAATATGTTTACCTAATAACCTACACAGATACACTTAGACTTTTATACAAAACGCACAAACAATCCAATATATGTATGCATACGTTATACTTGATTCTTTAATCTGGGTTTGTTCGTTTTGTGATAAACTTGTCATTAACTTCGTACGAGCCTACCCTTAACATGTATAGCGCTATAGGAGTAACACACTGCCCATGAACGTAAGGTCATGTTATGTGACAAACGGCACAAATCCGGTAACTTCCGTACCGTTTTGATAATTATTTATTGTCTGCAATTATGTGTTTTAACATCAACATTATATGTTTGCATGTCATACATTTAAATCATACATGTTAAACATTTCATTTATCGCATTGTGAAACAATTAAGCGTTGCGTCGAAACAATTAGTAAACTCACCGGTTAGACAAACTGTGTCAGCACAACCTCACTACTCAGTTAAACGATAGATTTAGGACTTTGATGTAGGTCCGACATAAAAAATATACTAAATCCCAAGTGGGAGAAGAAGGGTTTATGTTAACACTTTCCGGAAACATAATCAAGCACCAAAAATGTCCGGAAAAAGTTAGTACCTAAAGGCGAAACTAAGTATAACCCAGGACCCATTTGTGTAATTAACTTTGATTTGATCTATAAAAGTGAAACAAACGGGTTTTTACCTCGAAGTTACGGGTTGTCACACATATAGCTGGCAAATTCCTTCGCAGATCATCTCCATGGTGACTAACAGCATTCAGTTTCATGGGTTACCTTCTGAGGACCCAAATGTTCATCTCTCTTGTTTCGTGCAAATTTGTGATACCTTCCAGGTTCAGCATGTCACTGAAGACACATGCAAATTGTGTCTCTTCCCATTCTCTCTTGCTGAATAATATATAAAAAATAATACATTTATTCCATAAAGTTAAATATATATATATATATATATATTACCAACTATCGGGTCTTTGGAAATGTGGAGCCACACTTGTGCTAAGGCCTACTCCTCATTACTAGTTCACTTCTCAACCTTGTCAATCGCTTCCTCTTCGGTTCGCTTGGTACCACCACGTTTTTTTTGGACGATTCGGGTTCAGTTGTTTGAGTAGGTGGCGGTGGTGGGTGTGTGTCGGAAATATTTTGTTTTTCCGGAATGGAGCTTAGTCCGAAATCATACTCCAAGTTTGAAGTCAGTTGGTTTTCTAGTGAACAACAATACACATTTGTTTGATTAAAATACCTAGGATCGAAAATATTTGAAGGATTGTTCACATTATTTGAAGGAGGTGGGTTCGGTTGCGTGTTCGCAAAAAATGTGCTCGGTTGAGCGTTGGCGAAAAAGGGGTGTCTTGGATCCCAAAAGTTCATGATTTCTTTAAGATAGTAGAATGTGTGTAGAGAATGAGAGTGTATATTGTAATTTAGGTTATGTGGGTGGTACTTATATAATTTTTAAACAACAAAATCTTTTTTTTTTAATTCCCAGCCCACGAATACCCCCCAACGGTACAATTTTCCTCGATCATCGTGCATATCAACGACTTTATCGGACATGCACATCATTAACATGTTAACAGAGGACCACGTTAACGAGGTCTGTTAACGACCTGGCGCGATGTGCCGGCCGTTAACGACCTATTTGGCCTCGTTAACAGCTTGCTCATTAATGGAGAACGGATAGTTTTTCTCTCTATATATTTTTGTTGGAAAGCGTAAGTAATTGGTAATTTCAAAAGCATAACGATGAACGGTTTATTAAAACATATAACAATCTAAGGGTTAAGTTATTCGACAAAAACTCCTAATTGTAAGAATTGTAAGAAAGATTTATAAAGTGATAAGTGTCCAATAACCTAAAACCTAAACCTACTACACCACCACCCAAAACCTAAACCCCCACCCCACCACCCAAAAATCTAAACACCCATCCCGCAAAAAAAAAAAAAAAAAAAAAAAAAAAAAAAAAAAAAAACTATGCCTCACCAAAAAACCTAACCCCTCCCCCCACCCCCAAAAACCTAACCCCCCCCCCCCCCCCACCCCACCACACACACACACACTCTCTCTCTTGACAAAAAAATAAATAAATAAAAAAATAATTGGGGTGGGTGATGGGAGGGGGGGTTTGTGGTGGGCTTTTTTTTTAAAAGCCTTTGTACCCTTCTTACAATAAACAGCCTTTGTATTTGATCCTAATCCAACAATCTATTGGATTTTCGTTTTTTTATTCGTACTCTTTTTTTTTGACCGGCCAAAGGAGTCAGGGATGGCAATCAAGCCCGAACCCGTCGGGTAAACCCGAAACCCGACACATTTGGGACGGGTTTGGGGTCGGTTAATCGGGTTTGGGACGGGTTTGGGAATAGTTTTTATTTTTTTCGCGGGTTTGGTACGGGTTTGGGATTTAGTGATATACCCGTTTACCCGACCCAATTACCCGATAAAGTGTACCCGTTTACCCAATTGTATACCCGATATAATTTCTTTTATATTATTAAATATGTATATATACGATACATCCATTTTTTACACATATAGGTATTCTATTCCGTATACATTGTAGTTATTTGATATATATTTTTATAATGACAATACAAAATGTAACTGGTTAGCAGTTAGCCGATAAATACCCAATGGATTTTGAGATGAGTATACCCAAAGATTAATCTTTTTAAATTAACGGGTTTACCCGAAACCCGCGGGTATACCCGATACCCGGTGGGTATTTACCCGCTAGAAACCCGACGGGTTTTG
>JARYGA010060378.1:36320-72323 GCA_030545235.1 Helianthus tuberosus | reverse complement strand
TACAAGGAAGCTTGGTGCATTCGGAACGCGAAGGACCTCACTCTATTGCTTTTATCCTCTCATTTTGCGTCTAGATCCTTCCCTAGCCTCGAGCTAGTAGTAAGTTGCTTAAATCACCTTCTCGAACTATTTTAAAGTGGTTAAAATGATATGTAACGGTTAAAAGTCGCAAACATACAAGATGAAGCATAAAAGTCTACTAAAAATGCTAGTAATGGTGGTTAAAAGCTTGAATGTTGTGTAAATCTTGTAGTATTTGAATTGTGTGGTTATTTAGGCCTGATCTATGTTGTGGTAGCTCGGATCATCGTTTAACCCGGATTGGTCATGATCATGGATTATGACATAAAGCTTGTTTAAGTGTAACAAGGGTTAAGTGATGAAACTCTACCACACATCAAACTTGAACTTGTGTAAAAATGATTTTACTTACGAAATAGTGTTTAAAACTAGTAGATCTATGGATCTACAAGCGGTATTTTCAAAGGACCGAGTGTCGAAGAAACCATATTTTTTCTAAAAATGGATCTTACATGAGCAAGAATGATTTTTAGAACACACAAGTGTGTAAACACTTGTGTAGCACTAAGTTTCGACAAAATAACTATCTTTGTAAAAATTGATAAGAAGTTGTAAAGATGGGATTTCTTTAAAAACGGGGTTTTACGAAACCGGATTGATTTATATAAAGATCCACTAAAAGTAATGGGATTTACTTTATATTCTTGGATAAAACGCAAGTTCATGTAATTTATGCGATATACATATTTATTTACTAGTTTGTTGTTTTGGACATTGTTTTGATTGAATAAGAAGATTGTTGGTTTGATTTATAAAAGAAAATGATACGCTTAAAAGCGTGGCCACCTCCAGTTACGGGGGAAACTCTGGGGAAATTTTCCAAAAACCTGACACTTAGAAATATTTTCACCACAAGTGTTAGAAATACATTTTTTCGACTTGTTTTCAAAACATAAGTTTCGCCACGACTTATTTACAAAATATCGGAGGTGGGATTTCACAAAATAAAACGTGATAAATATATGTATTTAGTAAATATATATTTTTCACAACATCACTTGTGTAAATGTTTATGATTATTTTGTGAACTACGTAAATATTATTTTTAGAGTAAAAATAATATTACTAAGTATTATTTTGGGAGAATCACATGTATTAAAATATAATATTTTTGGGAAGAATATTTATATTTTGGAGTTAGAAATAAAATATATTAAGTGAGACTTAATAGTGTAATTCGAATGTTACGAACACGCATGTATTAAATCCCCCATCCTTGGGAAGGAGAATAATTACCAAGTATTTACAAAAATATAAACACGAAATAGTTGCCTAACTATTTCCCAAAAACTTAAACCTTAAGCTAAGGCACGGCCGTCCATCTAATAGAGTTAGTACGTGTAGGTCGTCACACAGCTGCTTGATTTGGAGGTATACTTGGTAGAGACGCACCACTGTGAGTTCATGTCCCCCTTTTCTCTTAACTGTTTTCAGTTTTCTAAACTACGGGGGTGAAATACATGTTACTTTGATTACAAGTACTTTATACATGGTATGGTTAGCGTAAGGAGGTTTACTACTTAGATCATGTGAGTGGGTAGGAGCAACATGAGGCCATTAGTCCTCATGGTAGGACCGAGGGACAGGAGCGGTAGATCTATCTGGGTGTAGCGAGCCCAGCCCCAGGCCAAACTAGAAACGGACCTCGGGGTGACTTTGTGCCCGACGCATAAATATGCTAGGTTTGAGTCTCCCTACTTGCACTTCACACATATCAGTGGCCTTGCAAACCATTGGTGATCTCAATTCCCTTATGTGCTACATACCAGGATCTTTATACTTACAAAGGTTTATTTACTCACTTACACATGAACTCGCTCAACATTATTGTTGATTTTTCAACTTACATGTATTTCAGGGAATTAAAGGATCTGGCGCGGTATGACACGTTTTCCCGCTGCACTAGTTACGAGGTCATCCGGGTTTAGGGAATGTGACTCTTTCCTGGACAAGTCACAGTCCTTAAACTATGCTTATGTTATGTTGTGTTTGTTGAACAATGTTTATGTCATTAGGATGTGTTTCCGTTAAGACAATGTTATTGTATTTGGTTTTTAAAACTTAATCGAATGGATGATCTTGCATGGTTTTATTTCATATAGCTTTGTTATGGTTAAGCTATGGTATTAAGAAGTCACACCAAATTAACCACGCTTCCGCAAAGCCAGGGTGTGACATAGTCGTCCTTAAACCCTACTCGTCCCAAATGTGCACCTCAGCCTATAAATATCAGTCCATTCCCTTCATTTCAAATCTTCAAACTTCCGAAATTCTCTCTCAAGCTAACTTCGAGCATATCACTTGGAGCTTGTCTCAGCCACTTTTAAGTGAGTCTAAGCTCACAAACATCTGATTTTCATCTACTTTCTCCTACTTTTCTTCTAATTTCTATAAACTTTTACAAAGATTCTTCATCATCTTCCACTTGGTTTCTCAGATTCGTTTGGGCAATCTAATACAAACTCTCAAACTGTTGAGGACCAAGCTAAAGGTGAAGATAATCTTTTAAAACTTTTTAAACAATCTTTCTGACTTCGAACTCAGTTGGATCTGAGGTTCTCTGAGCTCACACGCTAAGTCAATAGCTGTGGATTCAATTTTGAACCAATTCTAGTCGAGTAGGTAATTAGTTCAAACAAAACCGAACCGATTTCACCTAGAAACAGTCCCATTCGTCCGAGGTGCAGGCCCATTCGTCTGAGAGGATAAACCCTCTCGTACGAGAGGGGACTCCCAGTCGTCCGAATGCATCTGTTTCACTAAGTTCCGACGATTTCAAGTGTTGAATGTCCAGGTCACTATTTTCAATATAGATGATTCTGGAATGTCAGTGTGTGTTTTGTGGGAACTTTGGTTTCCAATCTAGATCCACCACCTCACTTAACTCGTGAAACGAACACCCAAACAATTTCCTAGACCTAGAACAAGTGAACCCTGTCCAGCCTCCGACACTTAGTTAATTCTTTCTATGTCGTGTTGGCACACCTGGTTTGTACCTTGTTTGGTTGTTTGGTAAACTTTACATTTTGTCTTTTCCATTCTGTATTCATGACCAACCGGTCAGTTAACTAAGTTAACTGATTTGTGCTTTGGTGAACAATAACGAGGTTAAACCTCCATGCATGACTTCTATGAATCTTATGAATATACTGGACTATTAATATACTAATATTATAACTAACCAACTTAACAGAAATCACGAACATAACTGTTTTAATAGTTAAAACGTTCAAACAAGACTCAATCCAACAGAAAATTCCTTTCGTACGAATGGCCCTTCCGTCCCAGACAGTCTCTCGTCCGAACAGTTTGTATTTCCGTTTCCCGTTATTCTGATTTTCGCGTTCCTTGTCGCTGATTCTGTCTGGCAAACTTGGACCCGTAAAACCACAGAAAATCAGTGTCGGGACAAGTACACGGACATAATATAATTTATGTTTTATTATACTTTCGTATCGTACTAAGTACTTTAAATTTTGTGACTTAATCCTCCAACTCACGCCTTCGTTCGCCCTGTAGGGTGACCTTGGTGTTCCTGTATTATTCCCGACATCCCTTTGCTCGCTGGGTAGAATAACCTTGGCGTTCCTGTACTACGTCAACCAACACTATGCTCGCGGGATTCTAAAGAAGATTTAGCAAAACCGCGAGTATACTCGAACACCCTTTTTCTGTTTTACACTTTGGGTGCAATATGTTTACCTAATAACCTACACAGATACACTTAGACTTTTATACAAAACGCACAAACAATCCAATATATGTATGCATACGTTATACTTGATTCTTTAATCTGGGTTTGTTCGTTTTGTGATAAACTTGTCATTAACTTCGTACGAGCCTACCCTTAACATGTATAGCGCTATAGGAGTAACACACTGCCCATGAACGTAAGGTCATGTTATGTGACAAACGGCACAAATCCGGTAACTTCCGTACCGTTTTGATAATTATTTATTGTCTGCAATTATGTGTTTTAACATCAACATTATATGTTTGCATGTCATACATTTAAATCATACATGTTAAACATTTCATTTATCGCATTGTGAAACAATTAAGCGTTGCGTCGAAACAATTAGTAAACTCACCGGTTAGACAAACTGTGTCAGCACAACCTCACTACTCAGTTAAACGATAGATTTAGGACTTTGATGTAGGTCCGACATAAAAAATATACTAAATCCCAAGTGGGAGAAGAAGGGTTTATGTTAACACTTTCCGGAAACATAATCAAGCACCAAAAATGTCCGGAAAAAGTTAGTACCTAAAGGCGAAACTAAGTATAACCCAGGACCCATTTGTGTAATTAACTTTGATTTGATCTATAAAAGTGAAACAAACGGGTTTTTACCTCGAAGTTACGGGTTGTCACACATATAGCTGGCAAATTCCTTCGCAGATCATCTCCATGGTGACTAACAGCATTCAGTTTCATGGGTTACCTTCTGAGGACCCAAATGTTCATCTCTCTTGTTTCGTGCAAATTTGTGATACCTTCCAGGTTCAGCATGTCACTGAAGACACATGCAAATTGTGTCTCTTCCCATTCTCTCTTGCTGAATAATATATAAAAAATAATACATTTATTCCATAAAGTTAAATATATATATATATATATATATTACCAACTATCGGGTCTTTGGAAATGTGGAGCCACACTTGTGCTAAGGCCTACTCCTCATTACTAGTTCACTTCTCAACCTTGTCAATCGCTTCCTCTTCGGTTCGCTTGGTACCACCACGTTTTTTTTGGACGATTCGGGTTCAGTTGTTTGAGTAGGTGGCGGTGGTGGGTGTGTGTCGGAAATATTTTGTTTTTCCGGAATGGAGCTTAGTCCGAAATCATACTCCAAGTTTGAAGTCAGTTGGTTTTCTAGTGAACAACAATACACATTTGTTTGATTAAAATACCTAGGATCGAAAATATTTGAAGGATTGTTCACATTATTTGAAGGAGGTGGGTTCGGTTGCGTGTTCGCAAAAAATGTGCTCGGTTGAGCGTTGGCGAAAAAGGGGTGTCTTGGATCCCAAAAGTTCATGATTTCTTTAAGATAGTAGAATGTGTGTAGAGAATGAGAGTGTATATTGTAATTTAGGTTATGTGGGTGGTACTTATATAATTTTTAAACAACAAAATCTTTTTTTTTTAATTCCCAGCCCACGAATACCCCCCAACGGTACAATTTTCCTCGATCATCGTGCATATCAACGACTTTATCGGACATGCACATCATTAACATGTTAACAGAGGACCACGTTAACGAGGTCTGTTAACGACCTGGCGCGATGTGCCGGCCGTTAACGACCTATTTGGCCTCGTTAACAGCTTGCTCATTAATGGAGAACGGATAGTTTTTCTCTCTATATATTTTTGTTGGAAAGCGTAAGTAATTGGTAATTTCAAAAGCATAACGATGAACGGTTTATTAAAACATATAACAATCTAAGGGTTAAGTTATTCGACAAAAACTCCTAATTGTAAGAATTGTAAGAAAGATTTATAAAGTGATAAGTGTCCAATAACCTAAAACCTAAACCTACTACACCACCACCCAAAACCTAAACCCCCACCCCACCACCCAAAAATCTAAACACCCATCCCGCAAAAAAAAAAAAAAAAAAAAAAAAAAAAAAAAAAAAAAACTATGCCTCACCAAAAAACCTAACCCCTCCCCCCACCCCCAAAAACCTAACCCCCCCCCCCCCCCCACCCCACCACACACACACACACTCTCTCTCTTGACAAAAAAATAAATAAATAAAAAAATAATTGGGGTGGGTGATGGGAGGGGGGGTTTGTGGTGGGCTTTTTTTTTAAAAGCCTTTGTACCCTTCTTACAATAAACAGCCTTTGTATTTGATCCTAATCCAACAATCTATTGGATTTTCGTTTTTTTATTCGTACTCTTTTTTTTTGACCGGCCAAAGGAGTCAGGGATGGCAATCAAGCCCGAACCCGTCGGGTAAACCCGAAACCCGACACATTTGGGACGGGTTTGGGGTCGGTTAATCGGGTTTGGGACGGGTTTGGGAATAGTTTTTATTTTTTTCGCGGGTTTGGTACGGGTTTGGGATTTAGTGATATACCCGTTTACCCGACCCAATTACCCGATAAAGTGTACCCGTTTACCCAATTGTATACCCGATATAATTTCTTTTATATTATTAAATATGTATATATACGATACATCCATTTTTTACACATATAGGTATTCTATTCCGTATACATTGTAGTTATTTGATATATATTTTTATAATGACAATACAAAATGTAACTGGTTAGCAGTTAGCCGATAAATACCCAATGGATTTTGAGATGAGTATACCCAAAGATTAATCTTTTTAAATTAACGGGTTTACCCGAAACCCGCGGGTATACCCGATACCCGGTGGGTATTTACCCGCTAGAAACCCGACGGGTTTTGGGACGGGTTTGGGACGGGTTTATCTAACCGGGTATGGGTTTGGGATTACCTAAACCCGTCCCAAACCCGACCCATTGCCATCCCTCAGATAATATATTCCACACCAAAAGTCAACAACAAAGCCTTTAGCAAGCTGCTAACAGGCAAAATAAAATTGTTATTCGTACTCCTCACTTTCTACAAATTGCACAATAAATATAAGTTGCACATTGAAATCTTTTTATTTTTGTTACATCACGACGATAATAACCAATACTGGTCGAGTTCCGGCCGCGTAGCGCGGATTCGTTTTACTAGTTTATATCAAAAATCGAGTTAACAAGTGTTAACCCAACATTATTAAACATTTAAACGAGTGTTAATCATATGCATGTAATTTGTATTCTTTTTAGTGGGATTGATTCTGTGTGAATTCAACTTGTTTATACCACGCCACATGATTGTGCCCACTAGACTTTAGTTAGTTTAGTTAGGATCGGACGATTAGTGTTAGTAATTGGATTGCATTCTAGGCCATCAAGATAAATTGTGTCTATATAGCTAATAAAACAATGTTATCACTGATTAATTCTTGCTACCAAGTAACCAAAGCCAATACTACAGGTGATTTCTTGTTTCTCATCTTCATTACCTCTCTCGTTTTTTGTGTGATGTTAATTTTAATCAACTTCAACCCATACTTATCGATAGCGAATTGCGGTCAATAGCGATACACAACCTATATGCTACGTAGCGATAAAAAAGCTTCCGCTATTTCGTGTTTAAAAATAAAAATAGCTATCCATATTATATATATGTATTTTATAATGTTAATTTTGTTCTTTTTATGTATAAATTAAAAAAATTAAGAACCAAATATAAACTACTGAAGATAGAGGGGGTAAAATGTTTAAATAGACAAACTATCTTTACACTTTTTAAATAAAAAGTTACAAGTTTTAGGAACTGAATGTGAACTAACGAAAGATAGAGGGGTTAAATGTTTAAAACCCTAAACTTATAAAAACCCGAAAAGCCTAAAAGACACAGATACGCAGCCGTTGTATTATTCTTCCCCCTTCTTCCTGGTTTCCGGCTGAAAGCAACACCGTCGCCGGAATTTGTCACCGGATTTCACGTCGGAAGTCGCTATATCGTCGATATAAGGTCAATATGTACCTTGTAGCGGCATATGGCCGCCATGCCACGCTATTTGCTATAGAGGCCGCCATAGACCGCCATAAATGCTATTGATAATATTTCCAATCAATTTGGGCATGATCAAATAAGACGGGAGAAAAACCAAGCTGAAGACATTTACGTTTACACACATAGGATAAACCAATGGACAAAATGACAGGACATGGAAAACAAGTATTAAGAATAAGAGATATAAAACAGGGAGTTCTAATTTTATTTTATTCTTTTGTTGAGATGGTCTCTAGTAGATTGTTCCTAAAAAATCAACTATTTCAAATAAGAGAGATAAAGTTAAGAGTTCTAAAATAACTATATTTTTATTTTTTTGTTGAGATTGGAAAACGATTATGACAACACTTTTTCTTCATTCCATACTGTAATTTTTTTGTTTCAATTAGTAAAAGAAACAAAAGTACACTAAAATCCTTGTAATGAATGAATGAATGAGGAAAAAAATGGTGTTATAATCTTTCCCCAACCTAGTAGAAACCATATCAAAAAAATTCAGAACTCTTAACTTTAGTAGTACTTACCGGTTTCCACATGAATGAATCCTAATGAGGTATGTGTACTTCACTTAAAGTAGTGGAACTTCTTTACAAACAATACTCTGAATAGGGGAGAAACACCCACGTTGAAGATACTGAAAATCCTCAATTCGAAACGTTTTCAACATGACTTAATCAAGATAAATTTTGACATCAATACCATTGTCAATAAGGGATTGAACAACTGCTCGGATTTTACCTTCAAACTTATCCCTTTCTCTAGGCGTGTATGAAGCTGTGTACACATCGGCCTCTCTTGCCCGTTGAGACAATATCCGCCCAATTGCCAAACACGCGGGAATATCTGACCGTGATTTAAGTTCGGCTTTGATGTCTTTTGAGTTGGTGCCAGCAACTGCAACTTGTTTGCTTGTTACCCTGTGAGTAATTGAAGCAGAAACAAACCGTTTTGAGATGAAAACATCCAGTGTGAATGGCTCCATGTACGCTACTGTACGCTGTTTGAATGATATGTGCTTGTTTGGATTCTTTGACTTCTTTTCCTTTTGGTAAGTATACGGGCGACTGTTGTCATCATCCAAGAAATCCTCTACCCCAAAAAAGCTTCTTGGTCCGAAACGAGCCTGTAAGTCAGTTTTTAACAAAACAATGATTAATGTAATTTTACAAAAGTTTCCAAGCTAATCATTATATTTATCAGAGGCCTTTCCGGGTCAACAGTTTTCAATCTATAAAACCTCCTAAATCACATTTTTCCAATAATAAATATATGAGTTGTGGACAAAGTAAATAATTGTAGAATATGACTTATAAATAGTTGTGGACAAAGTATTTTAATCAACCCGTTTCAACCTATTAGCATATATATTTGGTATTGAAGTGTAATATGTACCAAATATTATACAATAAAACAGCACATATGCCCAACCTATAAGTATTAGGGGCTGTTTGTTTACCTCTTAATGAGGCTCTTAATGATTCAGACCTCTTACTGGTTCAGCACTTAATGGTTTAGACTGTTTGTTTCGTGAGCAGATGTCTGAATAGTTCAGACATTTGCCTCTGAATGGTTAAATATTATACAGGGTCTGAATGGTTAAGACCTCTAATCTGAATTGGTCAAACATTTGCCTCTAAAGGGTTAAGCATTATACTGGCTCTTAATGGTTCAGACCTCTTACTGGTTCAGCACTTAATAGTTCAGACCCTACTGGTTCAGCACTTAACCATTCAGAAGTTGTCAAGCAGCCCCTTAGTGTAAGATATTTGGTAAATATTACACTTCAATACTTCAAATAATATGCAAATACAACCCATTGGGCCTCTCAACCTGTTTATTGCTTCAAATGAAATAAAAATTCTGAGTGACCATCGCATAATCTAGCAACATTTTGAAGTTCCTAAACTTGATCTAAGAATTGAACAATTAGCATTGTTTGTGAAGATGATAATCGGAGCATACCTGAGCACTGTGAATGTGTCTAGCAATAGCCTTTAAACATAGTTTGGCCGTGTCATCTCCATGCATAGAACATGCCCGTTTAAACATGACTACCACCATCCAAAGAGGATATCTAGTCATTGTAAGTAAAAGTTAGCTTTTGTTTTCTCTATGGTTAGGGTAAATTCTCAGTAAAGAATGAACAATCAGCACAAAGCAATAAGTGAATATTAAGGGCTTGTTTGGCTAAGCTTATTTAACTCAAAAATGACTTTTTGTTAAAAGGACTTATTGACTTGTGACTTTTTGAAAAAGAGTTTTTTAAAAAAGTGTTTGGATTAGCTTATGGGGTGGGAAAAGTCAATAAGTCAATAAGTTGTTTTATAAAAAGTGTTTGGCTTGGCTTATTCATGTAAAATGATTAAAAAAGACATTCTTTTATAAGTCAATAAGTTGTTTTTTAAAAAGTGTTTGGCTTAGCTTTTTTGTTTCTCTTCCCTTCCTAATAAAATGTTTAATTTAAGAAAAAAACCTACAAATGCAAGATCAACATTCCTAATCTAAAACATACAATATGACCATAGTTATTTTACTTTACAGTTGAATTACATACAACTTGATTAAAGTGACTACATTTACATAGAATGGCAAAGTAAAACCAAAACAGAACTATATGTAAAACGTATAGATCAATGCTTAATTGCTTATTACTCCTTGGCAGGGCCAGAATTTGTGTACCCTGTTCGAGCTCAAAAAAATGTGCCCTTAGATCTTAACAAAACTGGGTATTGGGCTCGCTAAAGGTCTAAACCTAATGCCAAAGGGTTTAATAACTAATCTAAACCATAAGAATAGTTTTGTAAGGGGGCCTATCTTCGTGTTTGTATGTGTGTACCCAATTAAAAAAAATATTTTACATATACATATCGGGTTTTTTTTCATAAAAAACGTGCCCCTCGAAATATCGGGCCCTGGCTGGTGGTCCTCCCCGCCCACCCCCGGGCCGGCCATGCTCCTTGAAATGTCTCAACCAACCACATAACCGCCTTGATTCACTTCTCGTGTATCTTCACCTATCAGTGCGCTACAATCACCTCAGATATCCCTTCTTACTTTAGTTATCACTAACAAAACTTTGTAATCATTCGACTCAAAAACCTGATACAATTTCTAATTATGTTTGCATCACCATTCTCACACAGATTTTCAACCAATCATGTAACTTCCATTTCAATTAATATAATTAGCACTTAATTCAACCAAAAATGGTCTCTAAATCCCCAATCTTTCAAAACTGTATTGAATAAAACACACTACCAATAATTTAACTGCAAGTCTGCAAGTGTTTTCTTAACCCTATAAATTAAAATATTAAAATAAATCAACAATGTAAAATCCCTACAGATCAAAATATCAAATCAATCTAACAAACAACCTGACCTTAGCGGAATAAGCAGCAGGGGACGTGAAAGTGATGTCTAGGAGCCGGAACTGGCGTCGCCGGAGCTGGAGCTGGAGAAGTCGCTGTGGAGAACTGGCGGCTGTGGAGAAAAGAAACGGCAGGCCAGCGATTCATATGTGTAGGGCACATGGGTAATTTTGTAATTTTGTTTTTGAAAAGTTACAAGGAGCTAAAAAAGACACAATGCCCTGACTTGTTAAAACTAATTTTTTATTTTAAAATGTTCTTTTAGGTTTTCCAAACACCTTTTCTCTTTATTAGCCTTTTGTAAAAGTCAATATGTTATAACTTGTAAGGAGGTGTAGAAAAGCTTAGCCAAACACCTCCTAAATATGCAAGGAAATCTCATACCTTGGATGCCAATTTCTCTATAATCACCCGAACCCTAGAAATCTCCTCCAGTTTCCGATCAAACAAGTTTGAGATTCTCAAACAGCAGCGTCGATTGCTTCTACGAAACCCTAAACCCAGATGACCCGTACCATATTCATAGAATACAACATGATTTTTACATACGAGTAAATTGTCATTTTAGTTTCTAAAGTTTGACCAAAATTGTCACTTTAATTCAAATAGTTTTTTTCTTACGATTTTAGTCCAAGTAATTTTGTTTTTTGCTATTTTACTCCTTAACTTTTGTCATTTTCATCGACCACCACCACCCCATCACAACCTTCTATCATCGCCACCACCTGCCTGCATCGTCACCACCCACCCACCCCACCACCATCACCACCCACCATTTCCACCACCACCGACCATTTCCACCACCACCGGCAAAAGGTCATGACGCGTAGTGACAAAATAAATCAACTTAATAGTTAAATGGTCAAAAATAGTTCACTTGATAATATAGCAAAAACACCTAGTGGTCTAGTGGTGTAGTGTTTGCCTTTCATAAAAATGGGTTTAAATCCTTACAAATGTAAAGTTATGTAATTATAGATGTAAGAAAATTGATGTTAAAAAAATAGTATAGTAAAAGCCAAATGCATAGAGGTGTTTTTCGACCTAATTAACCATATTCAATGATGGTATGTTGAAGCTTGTTTTATAGTCTTACCTAAGCCTAAACGTGATTGGAAACTCGAGAGAGGTATAAGATTAGGGGTGTTAATCGTGCTAAGTTGGCAAATTGAAGAATTTTAGGTTTGTAAGGTTGAATAAGTGAATCTATAAACAACTCATTTATTTATTCGTGTTTTATCGGTGACGTGAAGCGAGCGTGGTATAATTTTTAGTATATTTTTAGCACTTTTACTCGTTTATCAAGTTTTAAATTTATAAAACACGATATAATACGATCACTCTCTACAACACGTTAGGACAAGTGCACCCATCGTTGGCGTAGTATAGTGATTGTAAGATACCGAGGTCGTCCAAGGACACAAAAGCCTTTAATACCGGAATATCGTCAACGTCTAATCTAACCAAAATTTTGAGAAAAGATGTTAGTAAATAAAATTCAAAAGGAAACAAAATATTAAAAGAGACAATAAACAAGATAGAATCACTTGGTTCCGACTCCTTTTTACGTATCCTTTGATGATTTCCGCACTTTTGGTTTTTTAAGAGGTTATCTTAGTTATAGTGGCATGTCCCTCTTTTGGAGGCAACGTGATGTATTGCAAAATACATCTATTTATCGTGTATAGTTTGTATATTTTTAGTTAGTTTTTATTCGGTTTTTAGTTAGAATGTGATACTGCTTTTTCGTTTGTGTTTTCCAGGTCTCGAGTGAT
The DNA here is from genome assembly GCA_030545235.1 of Helianthus tuberosus. NCBI lineage: Eukaryota > Viridiplantae > Streptophyta > Magnoliopsida > Asterales > Asteraceae > Helianthus > Helianthus tuberosus. The sequence goes on along the minus strand of JARYGA010060378.1, from coordinate 59,481 downwards.
GATAGTTGCTGAAAAAGATGAAAAACAAGCTTAAATACGAAGAAGTCGTGCACCGGATTGAAATCAGAAGAGTGTGAGCTGAAAAGGAGCACAAATCAATGAAAATAGTCTCCTCGCGGGCCACAATGAGATAAGCATGTTTGTTCCGCGGACCGCGAGAAGGGCCATTGACCTATTTGACTTATTAATCTTCTCGCGAGCAGCGAGGAAGATGAGAGTATGGCTCGCGGGTGGCGAGAAAGTGTTTTCGGCAGAAGGTTGTTTGTTTGGAGCTGGATGTTTGCATGAAAACTTATAAATATAACTCTAAAAAGATGTGTAACCCTAATCACGAAAATTGAAGACCTTGGACGAGTTTTGGAGTTTAGATATCAAGGTTTTGCATGGTTTTCGAGTTAGGAATCATCGGTGAGAAGCTAGAAGACTCAAGATTGAAGAATCATCAGGTTTTGTCTTCTCGTTTGTTACACTTTTTCGTTTCTTCATAGTTTTCCCATGAATTCTTCATTAATACTTTGTGTTTTGATTTTTATGAACATGATTTGTGGCTAATAACCTTAAACTACCTAGATTTTGATGAACGGAATGATAAAGTTTTGATTTTTAGTTTGGATGCTTGTTAATTATGGATCTTTTATGTTAAAGTAGCAAATTGATTATTGGTTCGTTGTATATGCATGCCTAGAAGTATTTAATCATCATTTATTGCTTCGTGTGATCTTTGGTGAATGTATTTCGCGTAATAGGGTCATGCTAGATCATTAACTTGCGTTTGTGATTTGTTTGGTTAGTTGGCCAATATACCTTAGAAGTAATGTTCGATAATTGAGTAGGTTTAGGTGTTCTACTAATCTTAATAACCGAGAGGTGCGAGATTATTGGTAGGTCTATGTTGGTAAATTTCTAGGTAGGTCTTCGAGAGGAGTCTTAGTTGCCTTATCAACCTTTGTCTATCGAGTCGAATCAAGAACCAAGTCACCTAGGTTTCCAACCCGAGAGGGAGTAGGTCATATTAGGGTACTTTTGTCACACCCTCAATTTCCACATGCGGAGTACTACCGCAAGGCGTGTGACAGACCAGGGTCAAGCCACCAAATATATTGAACAATATAATAGTAAAACCATTTTGATTACAACCAATACGATAGGTGACTAAAGACCAAAGTTCATAGTTTAAAAGCAATAATTAAAGTTAACAGCGGAAGCACAAGTTTAACAGTATAAAACTGTCACACCCCCAAAATCCACCATGCGGAGTATCACCGCCTGGAGGCGTGACATGACCAGGATCGAGCTACCAATCATATTGAACAACATAATTAAGTAAATAAAACCAACCACAATACAATTGGTGACCAAAAGCTAGTTAACCAAGTTCAATTTAAACAGCGGAAGCATAAGACGTTAAACCAAAACATAAGTTCGTTGTTCATAAGTTTAAAGACCCAAAACATAAGTTCCATAAGTTCATAAAGTTTATTTAATAAAGTTTATTTATTGAGTACGGGACATAACAGTTCGCATCCCACAACGACCACCTCCATGTGCAAGCCCCATAGCATCTAGCGACCCGCAAAGCATGTAACAACGAGTCAACAACAAAGTTGAGTGAGTTCACGGTTGGTTGCCCATTTTAGAGTTGTTTCCAAAAACGTAGTTTAATCTCATTCAGCTATCCAGCCGTGGGGGTTACCCCATAGTTCGAAAACGTTTATTAGTTAACCATCCCATGTCCACCTTCCCTGGCTATCCAGCCCGACACTCCGGCCGTGGGGGCTACCCCATTATTTAAACTACCAGACTCGTTTATCATATCGACTACTAACGAAAATTAATTGTGCCCTAGCGTCGGTGTCTATCATCACCGACGTGCCATAGTCCATTAGTACACACCCGTCCAATTGGCACGGTGTGAGGTTTGTTAAACCTAATAGCGCTGTTAACTAATGACCCGCTCGCCATAGCCTCGGCGATTAAGTCGATACAAAAAGGGAGGGACTTCGCTGATAGAGTTCTAGTCCAGTAAGTCTAAGTACGTCCCAATAGGACGAGGAATTTACATTCCTGAACACGTCCCAAAGGACGAGGAATCCCTATTCCTGAACCCATTCCCATTCCCACTGGGAATTACCATGCTTTGTAGAAAAGCGTGAACTCTCCTCGGTTTACTCGGTTAGATTCTCCAATATAGCTAACAGTCAAGGTCGGTCAATCACGTCCTAATATGATTACCAGTTAGTCATTTAGTGGTTTCAAATAGAGCACAAAGTTCCTACACGTATCTACTACATAACATGCATTCACTTTAATAGTTCACGCTCATATAAACATTCCGCCTATAGCTACTCAAGAACAAGCATACGATATTGCACATATTACTTTCATTGACATATAACATGTTAGATCATCCTCAGATAACATACTCGACATTTAGACACGCAAATTACTACTTATGTCATTTCAATTTAAATATCCAAAACTGGGCTGTTTTCGGGCATTTTAATAAAATAGTTAACTTATTCCAAAAATTCCCAAATTTTTACAGAATGTCTTAAACGATCCAAATATTATTGTGTAAAAATCTCGGGATCCAATTCATTACTAATATTTTATAAAAATTCATTTTCCTGACTGAAATCAGATTTATCTTTTTCTGACTGCAGTCCACGAAATAATTTGTTTAAAATTCATCGAGAGTCCGATTTACGAAATTCCAATGAGAGAATTACAAATACATCGGTGGTCATCTACAGTACAAATTTCATGATCTAACTCTACACAGAATTCACGTTATGACAGAAAACAGAACGCATATTTTCAGCAGTAAAAATGCAGCTTGAGCTGTTGTCCAAAAACAGATCTTTAAAAATAGTAAACGAAGTCCAAAAATTATGATTCCGGTGCCATTAGAACCGTATTTCGAAATAGCCTGTTATAGACTCTAGAAAATCAATTTTTCGTTAAATATTGACCTGTTTACAGCCAACTGAAGTTGGCTGTAAAAGCTTGGACAGAAGCTGTTTTTCAGCTTTTAGTTTTCTAACCCGTGTTCGATTGATTCCGTTAACATGTTTAGTGATCACAACGACATCAAACATCAATATTTACCAGCAAATCATCAGGTAATCAACAACAATCAAAACAACTTCATATTAACATCACTTCATCACATTTCAACAACATTTCATCATTAGGTTAGCTCTATGTTCAAAACTTTGTTTATGATCTTCTAGTGTTCTTAGGTTCTCATCATAAAATAACTATTAACCACTCTAAATAACATGAAAATACAAGGATCTAAGTTCTTACCACTAGCTCAAGGCTAGGGGAGTTCAAGTGTAGAAAAGTGGTGGTTAAAAGCAAATGAAGGAGGTCTTTGAACTTCCGAAAGCTCCTAGTTCTCTTGTGTGACCTTTTACACCTTTGTATGTATGGAGATTGGATGAAGTTGGTTGAATGATGATGATGGTGATGGGGTTTGGGTTCGGCCGAAACAAGGGAAAGGAGGGAGGAGAAGGAGTTTGTGAAAGATGAAGATGGAATGAATGTGCAAGGTCTAGTGGGTTTTATAAGTAAACTCCAACATCCTTCTACCCTTTGGTTCTTATGTTCCCATAGGACTTAACAAGATCAACTAAATAATTAAAATAAAATCATGGGGTCCCACATGTGCATAACCGGTTTTTTTTTTTTTGGGGGGGGGGGGGGTTGGTCTAGTTGGGTTGCAATGGGTGGTTAGGGATATAGTTGGAAATCAAGTGTTTAGTTAGTGTGTTATGGTGTGTTATTAAATATATAGTGTGTTAGGGTGTTTGGGGACCCTAACTAGCTCAGAAAAATAAAAACAATGTGTTTGACAATATTTTTGTGTTCCGGGTAAAGTCCGGTTGTTCGGTTTGATACTGTTTCGTTAAAGTGCTTAATTAATCCGTAAAGTGTCCTATGTATATATTTTTGTAACATTTTTAATTCTCAACACTCAAGAAAGCATACTGGACTATTTAGTAACTTTTCTGTACACTATTAGTATGTTAACAAGCACATGTAAATATAACACAGTAATCAGAAAGCAGTTAAGTGATTCAGCACAGTCATCAAGCACTTTAATTATCATTAATAATTTGTACGGGTACATGGAATTATGAGGGTTGTCACATTCTCCCCCTGTTAAGAAAATTTTGTCCCGAAATTTAGCGCGTGGTTACTGAGGAAGCTAGTTATGTTGCGTTAGTTTTCCTGGGGTGTCACAAAAACAATAGCTTAAAGTTCATAATTATTAATAGGAAACCCAAAATGGGTTAACGCATCCACTACACTCCCCAGCTGCAAGCTCCTGAGCCATCACTAAGTACCTGCAAAATATGCAGTAGGGTGTCAACATAAAGTTGGAGAGTTCACGGTTTATCCAGTTTTATTTCCAAAAACTTGTGTTTGTTAAGTTATTCATTTATATCATGCCATGGGGAGCTACCCCATATGTAAGCTACTAAACTACGTATACCGAATACTTTTGTGACCTGTTACATCGTTGTTGCCCCGTTTGTCAATGTCTATCATCATTGACGGTTTGCCAAGGCCTATTAGTTCATGACTGGTCCTCTCTAGGCATGGTGTGAGGTTGGTGAAACCTAAATAGCGCTATCAACTAATATCCCATTCGCCAGGCACCGGCGACTAATCAGTATAGTAAGTGGGGACTTCGTGATAGAGTTTCGTTTAGTACACTTGTTCATGAAATATAAATAGTAATTAACCATATTCCAAACCAAGTGTAACACCCCGACCGCGTAATACAACAAACTGCGGCGGAAACGTCGGGGAGTCATGTCACAGAATAATTGTTTCACAACACATGGTAATTGAAGTTTTGTTTTATTTCGTTATTAGATTCATTGTTTTGATACAAACCAAATAAACACAACAATTGTCTTTCAAGTTTTAAAGTCACTAAGGCCCGCGTCCATCCTATGTGAAGCAAGCAATCAACAATCGTCACATAACAGAACCTGAAACATATGTGAAAAACAGTCAGCATAAAAATGTCTGCGAGTACATAGATTTTGTATGTCAAAATCCATGGCTTTGAATTCATATTGCAATACCTCGTCCAACCTCGAGAGTCGACGAGTGTAATCCTTGAAATCAAAAAGTGTTTGATATTGCAATATATTTTATCAACTTTACAAGTTGATATAAGTAAAACAAAACCATTGTAGCCATGAATCTTGACTGAATGTCACACCCCGACCCATAGCGAAAAAGGTGATCGGGGCATGATTGGGTTGATCCAAAGCTTATGACTTGCTATTACATGTTTTAAATAATCATTAATTCATAACAAATGTTTCACGAAACAATTAATTCAAATACATAATTACAAGCACAAGACATTGTTCATAACTACGCTAAGCTAATCCGTTTCTTCTTAACTAAGGCCCATCCTATGTCCAATCTTCTCTTCGTACCTGTTCACCTGTATCATGTGTAAAAAATGGTTTTTGGGTCAACAAAAGTTGGCGAGTGAACCTTATTGTTTTTGAAAAAAATAATATGTTTAAGTTTGATTTATTGTGAAAATGTGCGTTAACCAATGTAAGTAAATATGTTGTATGTCATATATCATAACTTATAACACAATCTCAAACAATAAACAACCAACTGAAATGATTCAATAAATGCATGCATGTTGCACGGTATTATGGTATGCCAATGAATGAATGTATGTTGCACGGTATTATGGTGTGTTGCAAGGTCTAAGCTCAATAAAACGGAGCTGACCTCGTATGGTTGGCAACGTCAAGTTCCGTTCATAGGTAATGGGGAACAGACGATCCTATGATGATGTGATATCCAAAATGTATGAAATGCACCAAGTGATAAACAACCAAACAACACATAACACAACCTCAAACAATAAACAAACCAAATATAATGATTCATATGAATGTATGCATGTGGCACTGTATTGTGGTGTGCTGCAAGGTCTAAGCTCAATCAAACGGAGCTGACCTCGTATGGGTGGCAACGTCAAGTTCCGCCCATAGCTAATGGGAAACCGACGAGCCTATGATGATGTGATATCCAAAATGAATGAAATGCGCCAACATGATAAACAATCAAACAACACATAACATAGATACTCCACATAATGGTAATTGCACGGAATTGAACTTGTAAAATGCGATAAAAACATACCGACACATGTTACACCCCAAAACGTATAAAAATGGAAAAAGGGGAGTTGTAAGATTCACTCACAGAGGTTGCGTTGTTAGAGGTTCCCACGCAAGTTCACAAATAGCAGCAAAAAGTGTTATACGCGATGGCTTATAAGCAAGCAACCAAAAAAATCGTCTTCGACGAGTAGGCGACCTATAACTTCGCTATTAAATTTATTAACATTAAATTGCTATATGATTCGTTGGCTCATTGATTGTCCGGCGACGTAGACCTTTACAACTCATGACTATTACATTAATGGGTTTAACGGGTTCATGTTTGTACTAAATAATGTAATCAATCCAAAAGAAGTGTAGGAGTGTAGGTTTAATCGGCATTTACACATAATAATAATAATAATAATAATAATAATAATAATAATAATAATAATAATAATGATAATAATAATAAAATCCTTTTTTTTTATTTCTATTACAAGTGAAAATCTTATCATAAATATGTATGTATATATGGGCAAAATCCCAAGGCATACTACTCAAATTTATGATTTCCATATTTACTTAAAGCCAATTATCTAATTTAATTGACATTTATTTACTTCTCTCTTTACAAAGCCCCCAAGAAGGTTATTTTGGACTTAGAATCAATGATCAAAAAGTTTCTTTGGGGTGGATCTATTGAAGAAAGGAAAATGCATTGGGTGGCGTGGGACCGGGTTTCTTGCCATAAGAAAGAAGGAGGCTTGGGTTTGAATTAACTTAAAGAAGTCAATATGTCGCTTTTAGCCAAATGGGGATGGAGATACAAAACGAAAAAAAACAACCTATGGAAAAGAGTGATCGACGCTATGCACTATAGTAGGGTGGGGTGGGAGTGTATTCCATTTAAAAATTCGCTTAGTGGCGTTTGGAACAATATAGCAAAAATGTTTATTAATACTAAAGTTGGAGGCTCCGCTCTCAGGAATTATTTAAAAGGCGAAGTTGGGAATGGGAAAGAAATTCGGTTCTGGCTTGACCCCTGGATAATCAACGAACCCCTCAAGAAGAGATTTCCTGATTTGTTTAAATTGGAAGTGGATAAAAAATGTTTGGTTTCGGACCGGGTTATAAGACATGGTTCCGAATCATCTTATTATTGGAATTGGAAGTCTGAGCTGATCGATCCTGTCATTTGCACAAACTTTCAGCTGCTGTGATCTCTCTTGGGAAACATACAACTTTCAAAATCTGATGATCGATGACGTTGGTCATTAGATTCTGCTGGAGTTTTCATGGTCAAGGTTGTTAAACGGCTTCTCATAGCTGAAGTTGAGGCTGAGAACAGGTTCATATTGGAATGGTGCAAATGGGTTCCTTCTAAAGTTAACATTTTCACATGGAGACTGGAGATGGACAAAATCCCTACTGGTATCGCATTGAAGAATAGGAACGTGCAGGTCGGAGACTTGATATGTCCGTTATGTAGCTCTGATGAAGAATCTTCGGAGGATCTTTTCACCGCTTGTCGAGTCGCATCGATTATTTTGAATGGCATAAGCTCGTGGTGCAAAATCCCAAACATTTTCGCATTTTTGATTAGAGATCTCGTCGGCATTCACAAAGATATCAGTGCTTCGGTCAAGAAAAGGAAAGCTGTGAAAGGTATTATTATGATTGTGTGTTGGAGTTTGTGGCGGGCAAGGAACAAATTGATTTTTTCAAACAAAGAAATTAAGATAGATAGCATAATTAGCGAAGTCAAGGCGGTAGGTTTTCTTTGGTTTGTTAATAGATCAAAATTCAAAGAGATAGGTTGGGGCTAGTGGTGCTCGTTTGTGAATATGTAATTCCTTGTTGTTTCATTGGTCGGCCCAGTTTGGGTCGGCTTTTTTAAAGCAGTTTACCTTTCAAAAAAAAGATATTAAAAATCGTGATTAAATTAACTATGTAAATGGACTAGGTTATCACCCACGAACTTTGCGGGTAGGAAAATTTACTTTATATTAATCGAACTATGTCAGAAACTTGTTTTATAATTGTTTTTAATTGAAAGTTGTAGTCATTAGGTTGCTAAGAAACTTGTTTTATAATTGTTTTAAAGCCTTTTCCGCATTACTATACCAGTAACCCATGCCCACATTCCCATAACTTTCATTATCCAATACATTTTAGTGCATGAGATAACATCTGAGTCAACCATCTTCATTCGATTTTATAATTCCAATTATAACCACATCTATATCCAATTTCCAGCAAAATATCCACTTTTTTATTGTCAGCAAAGAATTCTTCATTTTCTTAAATGTCACACCCCGACCACGTAGAACATACAAAACGTGGCGGAAATGTCGGGGAGTGTTGTAACAGAATTAATTGTTTCAAATCCATGGCAATTGAAGTTTCGTTTTATTGATTAAAAGTGTTACAATGTCTTAACAAACAAAGAAATACAACATAATTAACTAGTCTTGCATCTTTTATTGTCACTAAAGCCCAAGTCTGCCTATGTGTATCTTGATCATCTTATGCAACAGCTCCTGAAAAACACATGTGAAAATAGGTACGTCAGCATAAAAATGCCTGTGAGATACATAGGTTTTGTGAAAATAGGTTTCATGACTTATGTTTAAGAAAATGTTTAGTCATGAACCTTGTAATTTGCTTTGTCTTGTAAATCATTTGAAAAACGATAAGATCAGATGATATGTATAAATAAATGTAAGGTTAAATGAATAACCATGTAAAATGTGTTTGTATAAAATAAGTTGTTTATAAATCAATGTCTTGTGAAAAATATGTTATTTGTATAAAATGTTATGTGTCTCAAATTGAAATGATTCAAATAACGCTACAATATGTAATACCATACAAACACTTATATATAGGAAGTACCAGCGGCATATCCACCATGCTTGTATCATATTACACACGCCTCGTTACTTAATCACTTACTCAAACCAACTACCAAAGTAAAATGTTCATGTCTAATGTAAATCATGTAATGTGTATCCAAAATGTAAGCATGTGATAAATAACAAATGTACTAAGTATGCAACAATAGACATACGTAGCATGTGACCTGTACTAAGTATGCAACAATAGACATACGTAGCATGTGACCTGTACTACGTATACAACAATAGACATACGTAGCATGTAATGTAATGTAAAACGATGTACTAAGTAATGCACACAATGGGCACACCTAGCATAAAATGTAATGAAATCATGTACTATAATGTACTAACGAACATAGCAGGTATATGACGTGAAAAACAGGAAAGCACAAAAGTAACAAGTAGGCACATGTGTTCCACCCCAAAACAGTTTGGAAAACAGTAAAAGAGGGGTCTATGTACTCACTTGAGAATGCTCAGTAGTCCTTGAGTGACAACCAAACAATGCTAGAGATCACGGATATCAAACGGCACCTAATATAGGTAACTATGTTAATAACCGGACCTAAATCGGATGATTGGATAGAATGAGGGTTCGTAAACCAAACGAGTATAGAGACTCGTGTCATATGGTTTAACAAAGCCTACATACTAAATGAAACCTTAATCTAAGTGCTTTCGACCCATTACGACCCGTTTAGGTAGCTTATGCTACTTTAACGCGTCGTTCACGTGAAACGCGTTCGGACCGCCTAACTAGTCCTATGACAAGTATTATATGCCTAAACATGTTACATAATCAGTTATGTGACAAAAGTTTAGGTTACATATGCTTAATTACCAATTATACATGAAAAGGGTATTCTGGTAATTTACCTAAGGCATATAAACTACCTATCATACAACTACTTAAACGATGTGACCATAGGGTATAACCTCGGAAGGTTATTCCCTACCTACTATGGTCACCTAATGTATTTGGTCGGATCCTAATGATCGACCAAACTGGGTCGGGTTCGAAGGTATAAGCGATTTATTAGATCGCTTACCCTACGACCCTAGACAACGTGGTAATCAGTAGGCATAGTCCCAAGGGACTATAACCATCGTGATTACAATCACGTTGCGAAGTTCAAACGAACTTCGCATTGACCATAAGCTGGTCAACGCTGAAAGTCAAACAAAGTTTGACTTTCTGACTCGAAAAGCAATAAAATAAGGAAAAGAACGAAAGAATACTTACGAAGGGTCCCCGAATGCTAATCTAGATCAAAATAACTCAGGTATGAAACAATGGTTTCAACTTAGAGTCTTTAAGATCAGATTCTTGTGGGTTTAGAAGCAATGGGGGTGGGGTATTTATAGTTTTCGGGTAACCGTTAAGATCGTTTCATGGAAAACGTGCTTTAATCGTATCCGTACAAGTGTCGGAAAGTTGTGGTGGCTAAAAATGGGTCTAAATGAGCTGAATGTGCAGTTGAGAATGTGTGGATGTGAATAAAACAGCTGGAATCTGCTGACTGTTCGATATTATCTGATCAGAGAGGCTGACGCGGGCCGCCTAAGATTTAAGCTTGGGCTCACGCGGGCCGCCTAGCTCTTCAGATCAGAAAACAAGTTTCAAATATTGCAGTTTCAGTCCCTGTTATGTGTTTAAGCCATTTCCGACATGTTTAAGGCCCGTTAAGCCAACTTTAAGGCCCTAACATGATGTCTAAACATTGTGGACTTGAAACATGCTCAAAAATATGCCGGAGGTTGGTTCGTTTGGCCGTACGAACGCGATGTTCGCTTAATTACGACGGAATGCGCATAAGCGCGAAAAACGATCCAAATGACGAAACGAATGGATTTTTCTTATGCCAAACACTAAAATAAAATATTTTAGTGCTTATATAAATTTTTGGATGTCCGGATGTATTCAGAACGTAAGTTATGCGCGAAAGTGCAAACTTGTGCACTTTTTGACACTTTTAGTCCCTGAATGACCCAAAAGTTTATTTTAGCACACCGAACCCCTTAAAGCCTATTTCTAAGCTATGTAAAGGATATTTAAGGTGTGTTTAACTTATGGTCATGTTCCGGAATGTCTGTTACAGTTCAAATTGGCATACTTTCGCAGTTTGTCAACTTTAGTCCCTGTAAGCGATTTAACTTGATTTCACCACACCAAACCTTCCAAAACTTATATCTAAGTTATGTAAAGGTTATTTAAGGTATGTTAAGCCTATTTCACTATTCCGGAGTGTTCGTTGGATTAAACTGGTTATATCTACACATCAGAGCGCGTATAACCCTCCAGAAAGCGATTTAAAGCTTGAAATCGAACAAGAGTCGATATGTGCAAACGATACACATATTTTTACAAATCCCAAGTATGAAATACAATACTTCATTGGTTTGGAATTTGATTGATGGTTGGAGTGACACAGGTGTCACATTAAAGATCCCCTTTACCACAAAACCACACCTATATGTACCTCTCTTGAACTCCTGTAACTGCCATGTACTATTAGGCTTTTCAATATTCCCATAATGCCCCTTCCAAACATAAATCTTTAGACAAACAGAGCCTAATCTCATGGACTTCAGAAAATTCATAACATGTTCCTTAACAACATCAGACCATATATTTGGACCCTGAAACCTTCTAATCATCACCTTTACAGTATTCCCAAAATACCCCTGCCTCCGTAATTTTATAATCTCATCTATTGTTTTGCCATGCCAGTCACACCAACCTCACCAGCTATCCAGCACCATATGAACATCCTAAAACCACCTGAAGTAGATAACTGGCACCAATAGACACTCCTTATCTCGAGCAAACATAACCTGCTATTTTCAACAACATAACCAATAGTCTGCATATTATCTTTAGTAACACATTCCTAATTTTGAACCTGTTTAAGCCTCCAATAATCCATCAAACTACCAACCTTAAACCGTAATTAAACATCCTTTTTTCACTATTATGGTCAGACCAAAAACTACATTTATACCAACAATTCCACCAAATGATTCTCTCACCATCAAAATATATCCCACTATTATAGTTCCAAAAGTACCCCTGCCCACTTCCTAGAAGAATAGCCAAACCATTCCTTTGATATTCAGCCATCTTATTGTATCTACACACCAACCGGAAAGCCAGCTTCACACAAAATTTATTCCCACCATACCCCTGCCACCTTATTCTGCTATTCCAGCCCAAAAATCCCTTGATCACAAAAAACCCAAGTGGGTCGACAAAAATAAAAACCACAGCTTTAAAACAAAAAAAAAATGGTAAAGAAAGAAAGCAAAAATGATAGGATTGATTGCCACTAATCAGTACTATAAAAGTGCAAAAAAATATTAGGGGAGGAAAATAATGTCCTATTCATAGTGGCAATCTCCAACCTTATACCTCCCTGCCATGTGCCTCCCCATAGCACGGTATATCCTAATTTCCCAAACACAAACGCAGAAGTGGTTAGAATGGTTACTATACCCTTTAGACTAACCACAAAACATAAAAACAGGATCAAATTTCCTAACAAAGAGAAACACAAAATAGAATGAAAGATCACAACAGATCTAGGGTATAGGGAATTGAGTAAGATGACTACCCTTATAGCATTTAAGACCCTTATTCCACCTGATGCCCAAATAGGATCCCCCCTCCCCTGAGAACTAAAGTGCAACTCCAACAGGATTCAATGTTCATAACACACACATTTTTCTGTCCTAACCAACTGTTTTCAGGTCTTTGTTTAGTGCTACAAAGACAAACTTTTAGAGAGGAAAAAATAACCTACTAACAAAGACCTGATCCAACCTTATATCTCCCATGTGAATACTTATCCCAAGTCTCAAAAATCCTAATGCCCAATATCCATCAGCTGAGTTAATTCTGTATTCAAACACGAATAGAGAAATTAGCAGAGTTAAACACATCCTACTCCACCAAGAATAGACCAACCCATACACCAAAACACAACACAGAAGTCTAAAGAATGGTTGCAATAACCAGAATACTACCCAACTTGAATAATCAAATGGAAAGAATTATCGTATCTGGATCACTAATCAATGAATTCCACTCAGTTGGGCTGACATATGTCCCAACTCTTTCATTAGGTGATACAGACGACATTCCAAGCGAAACTATCTGCACCAAACATAAATAAATGTTGGAGGTAGAAATTATGACCCGTCCACCAGCAAAACAGTTGATTTGAGTTGTGTTTTATCTCAACCACTCAGATAAATACATTTTGCAACATAGTTGTCAATAGCAGTTGCTATAGCGAATAGCCTAGCGTATGGTATCCCGGTACCATTTTACAGACCTTCATAGTAAGATTCAATGATGTTTGATAATGTCTTGGATTTCAATTTTGACTATTGTCTAATAACCCTGTTTGAACTATACACGAAATTCTCTTCGCCGGCAACTGTGGAATTCAGGCTACTAGCAGCCCAAACGTTGTTGACCACACGAACCGGGTCCCCAGTTACCCTTGTGCCATCATCACGCCTATCAAATTCTGGAAGTCCGTTTGCTTTTCGCTCTTTCCTTATCTTTCTCTCCTCATCTGTTTCTTTCCTTAGCCATTGCTCTACTGTTCTCTGTAAATACAAAGAAGCTGTGTTGACTGGTCCATTGACTTTGACTTTTTAGGTTAATATATTATTTCTCAAGCTTAAAACTAACATGGGGTTATCAGAAACGTGTACATCAATGTTAACTAAAAATATATCTTTTTAATGTGGTAATACAATTTATTTTGTAACCAAGTTGACGTGTGAACCAAGTGAAACTGACCATTAAAGATAGGTTGCTCATCTTTTTGACCTCTTCCATAGTCGATGCTAACTGCAACTTCCCATGAGCAACATAAACCTAAAATAAAGATTATAACTTTGTTACCATGATAGCATATTGGACTTAAAATAAACGGATAATGATTAAAAGCTTACAATGTGTGAAGGCCAATTCTCAAGGCCATCAAATATGTGTGTAGCATATATAATAGTAGCACCGCGCTCTTCACATTCCTTTCTTAGGAAAGTCAAAAGATCAGCCCTGGCAAGTACATCTAGGTCAACCGTAATTTCATCAAGAAGAAGAACCTATACAGATGAGTTAGTCCCACACGATTAATATAATAATAAACGTATAAAAACAAACTCGAAAAGAAAATGGTTAATGTTAGCAGAAAAGAAAAGAAAAGAAAAGAAACTGGAATCTAACACTTCATCACATGAACCAACATTTGAACGATTGTCAAATTTACCATTTAGTGAAAAATATAAAATAAAATCTTATGGACCCAAATCAATATTATCAACTTATTTGTAATACCTTGAATTCCTTTAGAAGGCCCATGCATATTTGCACTCTTCTTCGCTGACCATCAAAGACCTTATGCATCCTCCATGACAGATCAATATCTAAAACCCGAAATGTTATTGACAGATCAATATCTAATCCGCACCCAAACTTTTAATCATCCTTAATTTTTAATTAGCGAAATATACAAACTGTACAGTGAAACTGATACAGACTCATCTACAACGTCAATGTAACCATTAACCGGTTCCAAGTTTATGTGGAAGTAGAAAAAAATAAATGGAGAAAAAAAATAAACATACCAGTTCGCAAGTTCTCTATATCCCTCGTTGTTGTTGCTCAGCCAGTTGCCGGAGAAACGGACCCTTTTTCGGAATCCTAGCCGTAACCCTAAGGTGTTACAAATAACCACTACAAACCACCATCACCATAAATTATAAGAGTATCATATTCGTCTCAATTAAAGGCCGCAAAAATAAACTAATATCTAAAAGCAACCTTTGACTTCTTAAACCTACATCGTCAAGAAAAAAGAACAGTTCAAATAATAATAACAAATATGCAAATCAACATCCTTATATGATTTAAAAAACCCCAGAGACATAAGAAATTCAATAGGTCCCTGAGTTCAAGTTAACTACTGTGACAACCCTCAAAATTACATGTATCCGTACGATTTATTAATGATAATTAAAGTACTTGATGACTGTGCTGAATTACTTAACTGCTTTCTGATTATTGTGTCATACTTACTTGTGCTTGTTAACATGCTAGTCTTGTGCAGAAAATTTACTAAATAGTCCTGTATGCTTTCTCGAGTGTTGGAAATTAAAAGTGTTACAAAAAGATACATAAAAGACACCTTACGGAATAATTAAGCACTTTAACGGAACAGTATCAAACCGAACAACCGGACAATACCCGGAACACTAAAATATTATCAGAAACATTGTTTTTATTTTTCTGAGCTAGTTATGGTCCCCGAGCACTATAACACGTTACATAATACATGTAACACACTACACATTAGACTTTACATCTTAACCCCTAAGTAATCACCTACTTACCATCTAATTTACATTTAACCCCCCCCCTTGTGCCATAACCGGCCCCTAATGGCCCCCACCTCCAAGATTACTCCAATCTTCTAATATCTCCTAAATCCTTTCTTGGAACTCATAAGATCTTGAATTAGACATGTATTGTACTTAGGGAACATGTTGACCTTTGGTTAATAGATCATGAGAGTTATATATATGCTTATCTTCTTCACCTAATCACCAACAAACTCACTCCCTTATCCCTTTAACAAGCTTCGGCCGAACTTACCCCCTTACACCACAACCATTTTTGATTTCCATCATTCATTCCAAGGATACTATAAGGTGCACAAAGGTGAATAACGAAGTGTGGAACTCTTGGAACTTGAAGGACCTCAACCACAAGCTTTTATCCACTTGATTTTCGATCTTGTTCTTCCCTAGCTTGAAGCTAGTAGTAAGCTCCTTGTTAATCCTTAGATACTTCATGTTTTTAGTGGTTAATAGTTAGATTATGATGAAAATGCAAGAACTCTAAAAGATTATAAACAAAAGTCTTGAACATAAAGCAATATGATGATGAAATAAGATGAACTCATGATGAAATGAAGTTGTTTTGGTTATGTTGTTGATTACTTGATGTTTATTTGGTGATTACTAGCAATATGATGTTTGATCATCATATGAAGCTTGTTAAGTTATGATTAAAAACATGACTTAACAAGTTAGGGATGATTATGTGTACATAAAATAATCATCTTCTTGTTAGAGCATGAACTTGATAATAAAAGTGATTTTCTTATAAAGTAATAAACCTAGTAGACTAGTAAACTTGTAAACTTAAGATTTGTGTATGAGTTCTCATAGAAAACCAAGTTTAAAAGACGTTTTTTGAAAAAGTATGACTCTTACATATACTTACACCATCTTTGAAATGAACTAAGTGTATGGATACTAGTGACACACGAAAATATTGTAAATAAATATTTTTGTAAAATATGTTCATAAGTTGTGAACAACCAAAAATCCCGAGAATGAGATTTTAAATAAAGTAAACACACTTTGGAGGGTAACTAAACCCACTAAACACCCTACGAAGTTACTACGCGTTTTTATGAAAAACCAAGTTCATGTTGTTATGTAAAGTGTATTGTTTTTAACTTGGTTAGTGTAATGTTGTTTAATAACTTGTTGTTGATTGATTGAATGATTTCCGAAAAGAAAATGATATGCTAATGAGCATGGATACCTCCATTTACAAAGGAAACTCTGGCGAAATTTTCTAAAATTCCAACACTTAGAGAATATTTTCTAAAACAAGCGTTACAAGTATATTTTTAGCTTTGTTTTCAAAATAAATTCCGCCAAAGGTTTTGTTACAAAATACAAAGTATCGGAGGTTGACTTTTATAAGTAAAATGGATAAATATATATTTAGAATATATATTTTATATTAGAACACTTGTATGGATACTTGTTTATTTTGTGTGACAGTTATATTACTTTAGGGTAAAATGATGTAACTTAACGATATAACTTGACATTTGAATTGTGTGGTATGTGGTAGAAGTAATGAGTAGATAAACCGTGCGTAGGATACGTGTTATGCATGAGAAACTGATTGTTATATGTACCTTATTAGGACGTGCTTGATTTCCTGATTATTAGAGTAATTAATCTAACCGAGCAAACCAAGGTGAGTTCACACTCTTTCTAAGGCATGGGATTCCCGGTGGTTGGGAATGGGTTAAAGAATTAAAACGGAATCTACATATCCACCTTAGGTAGGATATGTACGGTCATCCTCTTTGGGTAGGATGCCAATATTAATCCTGCGTATTCTCCTTGGGTTGAATACGTACGTTCGTCCTCCTTGGGTAGGGCAACAACCTTAAAACTTACTAGACAAAAACTCTATCATTAAGTCCCTCATTTTATATCGACTTAATCGCCGAGGCCGATGGCGAGCGGGTCATTAGTTAATAGCGCTATTAGGTTTAACAAACCTCACACCGTGTCGTCCGAACGGGCGTGTACTAATGGACTATGGCAAACTGTCAATGATGATAGAACATTGACGTAGGGCACAACAAAATTCGTTAGTAGTCGATATCATAACAGTCTAGTAGTTCACATGGGGAAGCCCCCACTGATTATGGATATGGTTTGGGTAATAAAAGGAACTGGTTAAACATACTTTCAACTATGGGGTAACCCCCACGGCAAATAAGCCAACAAAAGTCAAACCACGTTTTTCAGAAACAACTTTAAACTAATCAACCAACCGTGAACTCACTCAACTTAGTTGTTGACTCGTTGTTACATGCCTTACAGGTCGCTAGATGCCTATGGAGCTTGCACGAGGAGAAGGTTGTTGTGGGATATGGATTGCTATGTCCCGTGCTTAATATTTAATCCATATGAACCTATTAAACTTACGTTTTGAACTTTAAACTAACGAACTATGGGACTTATGTTTTGAACTTACGTTTTATGCTTCCGCTGTTAACTTAAAGTCGGTTACTCTCTTTTGGTCACCAATCGTATTGAGGTTGGTTTTATTTACTTAATTACGTGGTTCAATATGATTGGTGGCTCGATCCTGGTCATGTTACGCCTCCAAGCGGTGATACTCCGCATGGTGGATTTTGGGGGTTTGACAGGTTGTTATCAGAGCCATTGGTTATAGTGAACTTGGTTTTAAAAAGGGAAAAGCTTTTTGACAAACCAGACTATAACCTGTACAGTGCTCAACGATCCACAACGACGCTTTGCTCCACGTGCAAGACTCGACACAATAGGTGGTATGATTTATGTTATAATGTCGGTTAGATAGTTCACATTGTGCATTAATTAACGTGATAATTGCTATTTGAACCTTGTGTGCTTACTCTCTACTGTCGTCCCACACTTACGCACTTTCGCGACACTTTTCTCACTTACGTTGCTTCGTTATGAAGATCATGAGCGGACGCGGAGGACGTATCAACCAAACTCAAGCCCAGTTGACGGCTTTGATCAATGAACGGGTTGCTGAGGCACTCACAGCTGTCCCTGCAGGAGGTCAACATGCTCAGCCTCCTGTGTGCACATTCAAAACATTCATGGATTGCCGACCTAGTACTTTCAGCGGCACAGAAGGAGCTGTAGGCCTTCTTCACTGGTTCGAGAAGCTTGAGTCTGTTTTTGAGATGTGCGAATGCCCTGAAGATCGTAGGGTGAAATATGCTACTGGAACACTCGAAGGTGCTGCGTTAACCTGGTGGAAAGCACAGGTTCAACTGCTAGGGCTGGCGGTTGCTAATGCCACCCCATGGAACGGTTTCAAAGAACTGATCAAAGAAGAGTACTGTAGTCGTGACGACATCCACAAGCTAGAGGTGGAATTTTTCAATTTGAAGATGACGGGATCTGAAATCGAGGCATACACAAAGAGATCGAATGAGTTAGCTATATTGTGTCCCACTATGGTGGATCCTCCTATCAAGCGTATCGAGCTGTACCTTAAGGGTTTGGTGCCAGAAATTCAAAGCCACGTGACCTCAGCTAATCTTGGCACCATTTAGCAAATCATCAAGTTGGCTCATCGTCGCACTGATCAGGCAGTTGAGCAGAACAAGCTGCCCAAGCGTATTAGCGCTACTACTACCGATGCTCCTAGTGATAACAAGCGCAAGTGGGATGGAAATTCGGGCAAGGGTTCTACTTCAGTTCAGTCTCAGCAGCGAAAGACTGATGACTACCAGAGTCCTGGTCAGCAATCTTCTGGTAATCAAGGACAGGGTGGATACCGAGGGAACCACCCCAAGTGCAACCGGTGCAACAAGCATCATAGCGGGCAGTGCCACAAGGGTCATTGCCTGAGGTGTAACAAGTTTGGCCATGAAGCAAAGGATTGCAGGGGCGCACGACCAGCAAATCAGAATCGCCAACAACAACAAGAAGCTCCACAGAACCACCAGCAGCAGCAACAGCAGGGCAATAAAGGATACTTTCAGTGTGGCGCTGAAGGCCACTTTAAGAGAAACTGCCCTCAGCTGAACCAGAATCAGAACAACAACAACCAAGGAAACGGGAACAACAATGGAGGCAACAATAGAGGCATCAACGGGGGTAACAATAATGGCAATGGAGCCATGGGACGTGTTTTCGTGCTAGGTCAGGGTGATGCAAGGAACGATCCCAACGTAGTGATGGGTAAGTTTCTTCTGGATGATTTCTTTGTTACTGTTTTATTCGATTCGGGTGCCGATACTAGTTATGTGTCCTTAAAAGTTAGTCAAATGCTTAAGCGCACCCCAACACTTTTGAACACCAAACACACGGTAGAACTAGCAAACGATAAAAGTCTTGAAGCCACACACATAGTTAAGGGTTGTGACCTCGTCTTAGCTGGTCAGACCTTCTCTATCGATCTTATTCCTATCGTTCTGGGTAGTTTCGACGTTGTTATTGGGATGGATTGGCTATCTCATCAGCAAGCAGAAATTATTTGCAACGAGAAAATCGTCCGTATTCGTCGTTCTGGAGAAGAACCTCTCATGATTCATGGCGACAAGAGTGGTGCTGTTGTGGGCATCATCTCTTTCCTTAAGGCCCAGAAGTGTTTGCGAAGGGCCACACTGCTATTCTAGCTCTCGTTTCTGATACAACCTCAGAAGAAAGGAAGATAGATGACATACCCATTGTACACGATTTTCCTGAGGTATTTCCTGAGGAACTACCTGGTCTTCCGCCTCATCGTCAAGTTGAATTTCAAATCGAGCTCGCTCCTGGAGCAGCGCCCATAGCTCGAGCACCTTATCGTCTAGCTCCATCAGAACTTGAAGAACTGTCCACGCAACTACAAGAACTCTTGGGAAAGGTTTTCATATGTCCTAGCTCTTCGCCTTGGGGAGCTCCAGTGTTTTTCGTGAAGAAGAAAGATGGTACCTTCAGAATGTGTATTGACTACCGCAAACTTAATAAGGTGACCGTGAAGAATCGATATCCTCTCCCACGTATAGACGACTTGTTCGACCGGTTGCAAGGGTCGAGCTATTACTCTAAGATTGATTTGAGGTCGGGATACCACCAGCTGAGAGTCCGAGATGAGGACGTCTCCAAAACAGCATTCAGAACTCGTTACGGCCATTACGAGTTTCTGGTCATGCCTTTCGGGTTGACAAACGCACATGCGGTCTTCATGGATCTCATGAACCGAGTATGCAAACCTTACCTGGATAAGTTCATTATTGTTTTCATCAACGACATCCTGATCTATTCTAAGAGTCAGGAGGAACACGAGCAGCATCTACGACTTATGCTGGAACTTCTTCGAGCAGAGCAACTGTATGCTAAATTTTTGAAATGTGACTTCTGGCTTCGCGAAGTCCACTTTCAAGGCCACGTAGTAAATAAGGATGGGATTCATGTTGATCCATCCAAGGTTGATTCGATCAAGGACTGGCCTGCACCCCATACACCAACAGAAATCCGCCAATTCTTGGGTTTGGCGGGCTACTACAAAAGATTCATCAAGGATTTCTCTAAGATTGCGCAACCCCTCACTTCACTAACTCAAAAGGGTGTTACCTATCGTTGGGGTGATGCACAGGAATCCGCATTTCAGCACTTGAAAGATAAACTTTGTAGTGCGCCTATCCTCTCATTACCTGAAGGCACAGACAATTTTGTGGTTTATTGCGACGCTTCCATCCAAGGACTTGGTTGCGTGCTGATGCAACGTGACAAAGTCATTGCCTACGCATCACGCCAACTTAAGATTCACGAAAAGAACTACACTATGCATGACTTGGAGCTGGGAGCAGTTGTTTTCGCACTTAAGATATGGAGACATTACCTGTACGGTACCAAGTGCACCATTTACACCGATCACAGGAGTCTCGAGCATATCTTCAAACAGAAGGAGTTAAACATGCAACAACACCGATGGGTCGAGCTCTTGAATGATTAAGAATGTGCGATCAAGTACCATCCGGGCAAAGCCAATGTTGTGGCCGACGCCCTCAATCGAAAGGATACTATACCTAAGCGTGTACGTGCGTTACAGCTTACCATTCACTCTAACCTTCCCGCTCAAATTCGTGATGCTCAGGTCGAAGCATTGAAAGCAGAGAACATCAGGGCTGAGTCCTTACGAGGATCGAGACAGCGGCTAGAACAAAAGGAAGACGACGCCTACTATGTTAACGGACGCATCTGGGTTCCACTTTATGGAAACTTACGCGAGCTTGTGATGGATTGTCACACCCTGGCTTTGCGGAAGCGTGGGTTTATTTGGTGTGACTTCTTAATACCATAGCAACAATCATAACCATACTATATGATAAAAACATGAGATATTCATCCATTAATAATGTTAGAAAAATCCCATTTTCAACAATCACAAAATAAGTTACAAACCTTAACTTGATTTAATTGAGTTCATAAAGACTTAGCAAAAGACTTTAAACAATACTAGGCTTAGGGGTATATAACCCGCCCAGGAAGAGGTTACACCTTCTAAGCCCTGGATGACTTCTTTATTCAAACGCAGCTTGAAAATTCGTGCATACCGTGCCAGATCCATTAGTTTCCTGAAATACATGTAGTTTGAAAAATCAACATAAAGTTGAGCGAGTTCATGTGTAAGTGAGTTGTATAACCCTTGTAGAAATGTCAGTATGTATGAAAATCCCTGGTATGTAGCAAATAAGGAAAAAGAGATCGATTAATGTGTAGCTAATACATTAATAAGTGACATGGCCTAGGAAGCACTCAAACCTGTAACGCGGATTTCGTACCGGTCCTTCCGGCGGAACGACATAGTCACCACATGCAGCCACACGCTGGCCCATGTGTGGGGCTCGCAACACCCGATAGATCTATCACTCATGCCTCTCGGTCCTTATACAAGGATTAATGGTCTTACAATAATAGCCTATCCAGTCACGTGATCTAGCAGTAAGTTCCTTAGCTAATCATACCGTGTATAAAACGTTTGTAGTAAATGTAACATGTATTTCACCCCCGCAGTTTAAAAACTGAAAACAGTTAAGAGAAAAGGGGGAGCATGAACTCACTGTATTGCGTCTTCAGTAGGTGTAACCCAAATTTCCGCAGCAACACGACAACCTACAATGGTCTAACGTCTATTAGACGAACGGGTCGTGCCTTGTCTTAGTACGTATGTTTTTGAGTTACGGTTCTGGTATTATTCCAAGTTATAATGATTGTATTTAGTTCTGGAATAATAGTTAGGCAACTATTTTAGAGTTATACTTCTCAAGTATTGTATATGCGTATTTCCTTCCCAAGGATGGGGGTATTTATACATGTGCGTTCTTATAATTCCAAAAGTATATTATTAAGTCTTACTTAAATAAATATATTTTAATTCGTTTGCCTAAAATATTCCATCTCCAAAATTTACATATTTTTCCCAAAAATATTATATTTTACATCATACAATTTCCAAAACATAATACTCTGTCAAAATACACCATTAAGAGTATTTTCCGAAAATACATAAGTTACATTTTAAAGTTCGTGTGGCAATAATAATACCGGTGTGTTATAAAAATACGTCAATATATTTCCCCAATATATATATTTCCAAGTAATATTATTTTTACCCCAAAAATAATATATCTCTAGTTCGTAAAATAATCACGTAAGCACACAAGCTTCTTATTACGAAATATATATTCTCAATATATATATTTAACAAGTTTTATTTACGAA